>VDFB02321759.1:199491-245125 GCA_007258455.2 Sequoia sempervirens
AGAAAAATAAACCTAGTAATTTAGAAACTATATTCAATTTTCCACATATTCTATTCTTACATATTTTTTGAAATAATATAGATAAATTATTCAAATTTTTATGTCAAGTTGCCTAACTCTGATTTTTTTTAATTTTCATTGCCACTTAAGGGCCTGTTTTTTCCATGATGATCTTGCACATACCCTTATTATGTTTATTAGTATTTAGATTTTGTTATATTTTGACTTTCCATTTAGTTTATTTTATTTTAGTTTTTAATTTAAATTTAAGTTTGAAATTTATTTTTATTATCTATGTCTTTTTATGAAATTACAAATAATAATTAAAAAATGTTAAAAGTTTATAATTCAATTAGATTAGGGTTACAATTTAATATTCATTACAAAGAATTTTACTTTTAACAATTTTACTATAGTTTATATTTATTTTTAATATTTTATTTCAAATGCAATTTTAGTTTTTTAAATTTAATTTATTTAATGATATTTAATAATTTTATTTATTTATTAATATTGAGTTTATGTTAATATTATTTGTTGTATATTAATTAAATTTTTTAGGCATATATTCTATTAATATTTCAATTCTAATAAATTACAAAAATAGTTTTACTTTTTTATTTAATAATTTATTAACTTAATAGTTTATTATTTGTTACTATTTAAAAAAAAAAATTATTATTTTTATTAGTATTTAAATTTTGATATATTTTGACTTTTCATTTAGTTTATTTTATTTTAGTTTATAATTTAGATTTAAGTTTGAAATTTATTTTTATTATCTATGTCTTTTTATGAAATTACAAATAATAATTAAAAAATATTAAAAGTTTATAATTCAATTAGGTTAGGGTTACAATTAAATATACATTACAGTCATTCTAACATTAACCATAACCATAAACCAAACCCTAGCCCAAACCTTAACCATAACCATATTGTTTACTCTAATTCCATTTGAAATTTTGACTCTAACATTGACCCTAACGCCAACCCATATTTTATCTCTAATCTTAATCCTAAACTTAATTTAAACCCTCACCCTAACTTTAATTCTATCTCTAATTCTAACTCTAACACTAACCCTGACTTAATCCTACTTTTATCTCTAATCTTAATATTAACCATAATCCTATCACTAACCCTAATCTTATTTATAATCTTAACCCTAAATATATCTCTAATATTAATCCTAACCCTAACTATAGCTCTAACCCAAACCCATATTGTATATCTAAATTTAACCCTTACTCTAAGAGTAATCTTAATCCTAATCTTAATCATATCTTTACTTCTAACCCTAATCCTAATTATAATAATAAAATCCCAACTATAATATTTATAGTTAATTAATATTCTAATAAATTAAATGTATTATTAATAAATAAATAAATAAAGTTGTTTATCAACTATTATTATAACCAAATATTATTATTATAAGTATTAGTAATTGTTAATAAATTAACTTAATTATTATTAAAATTAACTTTTTAAAAATATTATTAATAACAATAAATTTATAAATAATGTATATATAATAAATATTAACTTTATATAATTAATATTAATAAAATTAACATTTTTATATATTAAATTATTAATTATTAATATACTATATTAATTTTTAATAATAATTTATTATAAGTTAGTTATTATTAACTTATTAGAAATTTATTAACTATTAACTCTAATTATTATCTTTATTATTAATAGTAAGTACACTTGTCTCACATATTTTTAGGAACTCTATCAATTTATTAGTCATTAAAAGCAAGAAATTTATGAAACACTAAAATTATCATTCAAGAAAATTTTAAAATATTAATGTTTAGTTTTTCTATTTAGATTTTGAAGTATAACAATTTTTTTTGAGTTTTTAAAAATATACATAATTGATTTAAAAGCGATCTTTTAATACTACATAAATTATGGAAAATTCATTCTAACTACTTTGAATTTTCACCCATATAATTTAAGTTTTGGACATAATGTAACACCCTATCGTGCAAACCCCAAACGACAACTAAAAAAATGCAACAATTTTTTTTTTTTTTGAAAACATAAAGTATAAACACTAAGTTTACTAATGCAACTAACATAGCTAACGATTACAAGTTAAACACCTAAGTCCCTTGGGGTACACAAGGTGACATTACGTAATCTATCCAATAACAAAATTGATAAAAGTAATTTACCAATTCTACTAACGTAACCCATCCATTCACATGTCATCATTTAAACATTTATTAAAGATAAGCAATATGACAAGAATAAACCATATAGAAACCATAAATATATTCATAGCAAATTTAACTTGGAAATATAAAGAACTTATTTTCTTGAACATAACACAACATCAAGGATATTTACAATTATGGATAAGGCATGAATTACAAAATGTGATTATACATTACATCTTTCTACAAGTATATCTCATTGAGCAATTACCCAAGGTTACATCATAAGTCTACCCAATACATGGGAGAGTAACATATCAATATACAAAGTATGACAGAAGTACAAATATACATCTAGAAACATATAACTCTGAATCAAGCTTTCTCAACAAACTCTACACTGAAAGGTACATCTGCAAAATAGGGAACCCAATGGGGTGCGTAGCACGTTCCACCTAACCACCCCCGTGCTAGGAGTAGATAAGAAAGGGTCCCTGACCAAGAACATCTAAACATATACACAAGACTAAACTCCAAGCATGGAAAGATAAATCACACATAAAGGAAACCATAACATCAAAAGACCACTTCCTAAACATGACAACAATAAATCACCAAAACATATCAATAAACCACTTCCAAAACATAACAACCATAAATCACCAAACATATCAATAGACCACTTCTAGAGGATTTCAATAAAACAACTCAAAGGGAATGCTAGAGGAGAGTGTCATCGCATGGCCTTACATGGATTATCTAGACAACCTATCACAAGATGCTGCCTCCATCTATGGTTATCCTGACTACCTATCTCAAGGCGCCGCTCCATAGGGTGACTCATGCGAAATCATTAACCTCTCGTGAAGACGAGGTCACAATTATGCCAACCATGGCCTTCTCGGCCACCTTTAGACTATGAAAGCCCTAACAGGCGGGTGAGACATGCATAATTATCTTATTAATGTTTAACTACCCACCCCCTAATTAATTTATTAGGTTATCACTTATTACTCAAACTCTAACGTGGGTTATCCTGACAGCCCCTTTGTGCACCGACGCTCACGTAGAGCCACTCTCCCTAGAAAACCAAAATATAACAACAAATCTCAAGGGGTTGTACCCACAAGTACTAAAAAACACAAAATAGAATAACCACGAGGCAAAACCATCTCACCAAAAGTCATATGAATCAACTCCTATAATAAGAACGGTACAACCCAATGCAAATTCAAGTTCACAACTATAATCAAAATGGAGACAAGTATCAATTTAAAAAGTCACATAATAAACCACCATTTTCCCATGTCTCTGGAAGTTTTAACAATAACTTTATCTCCTATAGAAAGGTTGACTAACTTAAGGGTCCCCACATGCTTATAACCGAACTTAAGAAAGTCGACAAAGAACTCAAAGAAAATCAAAGAACTAAACATTTAATCAACATCAAGATTCTGTTTAAGAATGCAAATTTACTATACTTAACAATCACATTAAGATAACTCATTGCATGAAATTCCATCATAGAAGTTAAACTATCAATTTACTTAATTTATTTCATTAATTAAAAACACTCGATTGGATTTGTTAAAATATTTCCTTCCAATTTGTCCAGTAACAATATGAAGACATTATAAATAATCTACGTAATAATTTTTCCATAATTTTGACCAAGTGTATATATATATTACATTTATTATCACAATTTAAATTAACATTATAAAAATATTCCATATAATTATATATATATACACATATACATATACATATACATATATACATATATATATATACACACATATATACATATAATAATATATACACACATATATATATACATATAATAATATATACACACACATATATATTATATATATATATATTTATTAATATAAAATAACAAATTTCATTTGAATTAAATTTATTATACTTAAATCTTTGAATATTAATTTAAAATAAATTAAATTAAAGAAAAATCTTTTCAAATAAAAATCGCAACCCCTTGGGGAGGCCGCATCCCCACCAAGGCTGCGCACCACCCCATGGGTGTGGGGAGGTGCGGCACCAGCCGAAACCCACCCCTCCCCCCCATATTATATTTATTTTTATTTTTATTATATATATATATATATTTAAAAATATTCTCAGACAGATTGTCTGGAAAAGAAATTTATTCACATAATTTCTACAAGGAGATTTTTTTTCAAAATTATCAGAGATTTTTATTTTTCAAATAAATAGAATTAAATTGGAGAAAACTTGATAATTATCTACAAGAAAATATTTAACAAATTTCACATGGGTTTCAATTTCACAATTTTGACAGAGGATTCCATTTGCAACCTACAAAGATTTTCAATTGTTTCTTTTGTAACTTTCCTATTGTTTAACAATATATTTTATTTCATGAGGTTCTCTGATTTTACTATAAAATTTCTATAGAGGCAACAATATAAGCACAACAAAACTTCAATAGTTGAGAACACAATTTTTTTCTACAGAGGAACTTTTAATAGATTTTTCTACAGAGGGTTACAACTAATTCACTGGCAATTTCCTTACACAGACAATATCAGGCAATCTTTTCAAAACAAGAAAGCAATTAAACAAATAGTAAAAGAACTTGTTTTTCCTGAAGCTTGAAGGAATGAGGGTTGGAGCAAAGCTTTGCTTCCAGAATTTCAACTTCGAAATCCTTTCCAAAAACTTCACCTCCAGCCAGAAGCAAAATATGAGTCCAAAACATATGCTGAAAACCTCCTCCAATTTTTAAACCAGATTACCCCCAAAACCCAAAACTATTCTACAGCCAATTTCTTTCCGTGAAGAAACTTCTTGCCATTCCCAACATGCCAATATTCTCTCTAAGAATATTTTAAAACAATAATTTTATTAAATTCCCCACTCATTCCCGTAAATCCTCTAATTATAATTTAACTAACTAATTTTAATTTTCTTTTAATAATAATAAAGCATTATATGCTATTTAATTAATTTAAAAATTCAAGAATTAATACTACTTACCTTATGCAAATTAAAATTTTTAATTTACATCAAAGTGTCTAATATTTTAATTTAAACTATTCACTCAATCAAGAACATTAATTAATTAATTTAACTATAATTATCTACAAATAACTATATCAATTAAATAGCATTAATTAATCACACATAAAATAAAGATTAATTAAATAACAACTATTCACAAATACATAAATAAAAAATAACAACCAATATTGAAATAAAGACAAGGTCAAGACCACAACACCGTAAAACTCACAACAAGGTGACGAACTTGAAACGGGGCTACTTCCTTATCAACTCCCTTTTCAACATCATACCCATTGGGTTTATGAGACACGCTCAAACCTGACAAGCAGGTGGAGTCGGTGTCCAGTACCCACATCATGCATAGAAACAAATGTCAAGTAGCATGTAAATCTCCATTGCAGACACACCGTGAAAGGTAATCACGGGGTAGCAGGGCACTTGCAAGCAAGTGATGCCACTCCGTCCTTTCACCAAGACTCACTAGCAAACACATTAGAAACCATAACAACAAAGAATTCACATCACCACATATATTATTAAAGGAAAAACCGTAACATAACCATATAACATAATCACCATGAAATGTATCATCAAGCATCATAAGTAATGTCAAATGCAGCAAACCAACCAAACTATGAATCCACACACAACCAAAACAGTGAACTGATCACCATCACAAACCAAGTACAAAATCAACATAAAAGAGTATCAACAACACGAGGGGTATCACACATAATAAGAAGATTTTAGGATAAATATTTAGGGTAGATATTGTATCAATATCCCATTTAAGTTTAGGGTACAAAATATTAGTGTGCAAAGTTGTTAGGGAAAAAGTGGTGGTAATTGATTATGTGTTGTTTTAATGACGACCCTTCATATAAAGTGTGATTTGAAATATTATTGTTCTTTGAATATAATCTTACATAATTTATTCACCATAATCCAAAACATTAGTCATAAACTTAACACAATATCTCTTTTTTTAACACTAATTTGTATTAGTTTATATACAGAATTATTGTGCAATTGAAAGTTACAAAATTCTCAATTGCTTTCCTTTTTCACTGACAATTCATATATATATATATATATTCAAAAATTCAATATATAGTGTTTCACAAGTCACCCTTGACTAATGATTTTTATAATTACTAAAAAAACATAATAATAATATTTTGAATAAGATTTATAATATTTGTGAGATTTATAAAAAAAAAATCATTTTAAGATTAAAAATTAAATTTTATTTTTTTAAAATATTATTAAGCTAAAAAAAAAGAATATTAAAATGTGTGAGTAGCATTCACAATCTCTATAATGAAATTGATAAATGAATCAACTATAAAATAATTTAAACATAAAAACTCTTAAAAAATATTTTACCAGACAATTAATATTCATATTGGAAAATTCATATATGTTTCACAAGTCACCCTCGACTAATGGTTGTTATAATTACACAAAAAAAGAACATAATAATAATATTTTGATTAAGATTTATAATATTTGTGATATTTTATTCTTTAAAAAATCCTTTTAAGATAGAAAATTAAATTTTAATTTTTTTAATATTATGAAGTTAAAAAAAATGAATATTAAAATGTGTGAGTAGAATTCACAATCTCTATAGTAAAATTGATAATTGAATCAACCATAAAATAATTTAAGCATATAAACTCTTAAAATTTATCATTAAATAAAGTTGAACTAATACTACTTTATCTTTATTTATTTTATCCTTATAATGTAAGAAACAACTTTGCTTTGATTAATCTTAATATATTTTTGCTTTAATTTTTTTTTTTTTAAAAAAACTTTTATTTTGATCATATTTAAATATAAAATTATTATATGTTTCTATTTAGAAATGTATATTATTTATATCTCTTTCTTAATTGCAAAATGCTGACATATCTAAAATTTGAGGAGAGTGAAGATTGGTAAATTATATTTCCTATATGAGATGATGGCTCGGGACTGTGGATTCGGGAGCCGAGCTAGGGCATCCGCGCCCTAGCTCGTGGTGGTTTTGTGATGTCTCTGCGCTGGGTGGGAGGGGATCTTCGTGCGTGGCTGGGGGTTGGATTCTTCGTTGGGCGGAGCTGTGTCCTGAGGCGCGTGGAGTGCTTCAGGCTCATTTCTTCTTCCTGGAAGGGATTCCTTAGCATCTGGTGTTGGGCGCCCGTGTGGGTGGTTGGATCTGCTACGGTCCAAGTGTGGGGTGGTGGTAAACAGTGTGAGTGCGGGGTTGTTTGGTGGTGCAGTGGGGGTGAGCGAGTTGTCTGCATTTCGTTGTTTGTTTCTTCTTCCTAGTGTGTGGGTGGGAAGGGCTTGTGGTGCGGGTGTTGGTGTGGAGCAGGGAGGAAGGGCGTGGGGAGGAATCCCCCACCCATTGTTGTTCAAGGATTGTGATTATGGTTTTAGTGGTTGATGGCATTCTCGAAGGGTGAGATGTCTGTGGGGTGCCCTAATTTGGACTTTTGGGCAGCATTGGGCTCAAATTTTTCAAGTCAAGGGATGAAGACATTTGATAACAACTTGTTTGCTCTGAATACTGGGATTGCTGATACTAGGTTGTCTAATGGTGTGCAAATAACGAAGATTAACGGCTGTCTTGAGCGGTGCAAGGAGAGGCCGAAACTAGTTGTTTCGTCTGAAATGATTGCTGAAGATGTTGAGTATTATTCAAATCACTCCTTATATTGTAAGTTTTTGGGGATGAGGGTTTCTTTGCAATTTTTGGAGGTTTGGGCGCGAAGGTCATGGGAGCCAGAGGGGGAAATAGAGATAATGTTGTTGGCGAACAATTATTTCATGGTTACTTTTAATTGCATTGCTAATCGCAATAGGGTATTTGAGGGAGGCCGTTATTTTCATAATAAGGTAGGGTTGTTTATCAAGCCATGGCATGCAGGTTTTAACCCTGCCGAGGAGCTTCCAAATTGTGTCCCGGTGTGGGTTCGTCTACTGAGGATCCCGGTGGAATGCTGTCGAGAGGATGTGCTACACCTTTTGGCCTCGGTGCTGGGAAAACCAGTTGGGACTTCATCGCAAACTTTGGGTAAAAAGGTATTGACTTTTGCACATATTTGTGTTGAGATTGATCTAAGTAGGCCTTTTCCCAATGCAATAGATATGTGTGTGGGCACTTATTCTTGGGTGCAACATTTAGACTATGAAACTCTTCCTTTTCGTTGTCGGCTCTGTCGAGAATATGGCCATTTGCAGCAGAGATGTCCAAGGTATAAGCCTATGCAGTCGCAGCCTTCACAACCTGCTAGCAATCCTCCTGAATCAGATAAGGGGAAGAGCAGTTCTCCTAATGAGGTAGGTGCGTCTGATGGTTTTGCTCTGGTCAAGGCTCGAAATCAAAATAGGGGTCAAAAGAGACCTTTTAAAGAAAGGCAGGATGAAGGTTCCTTTAATAGATTTGAGGTTTTGGATGAGCTTGGCCAACAGGAGGTAAACCCAGGTTTGATCAACTTAGATCAGGGGCTTGTGGGCTCAGCTCAGGAGGATTTTGTTCTTGATTCTTCTTTGGATTCACAAAGGGATGATTGTCCGCACATGGAAGCTGGTCAACAGTTGGTGGTGTCAGAAGTCTAGGAACCCTCGGCCATTGTTACATTAGTTGGTGAGGATTCTTCTCTTCCTAGGCAGACCACTGGTTCAGACCCGGCTAAGAAAATTAAGCCTCCTCTCAAATTGGGCATTTTGCAGAAGGATATTAAGAAGGGTGGGGTAGAGAAATTTGCTAAACCAGGCAGAAAAAAGGATGTGGAAAAGATTAAATTGGCAGGCGAGAATTTGGTGGAGTCAGGGTCGGTAAAGACTCTGGATTCTCATTTTTCAAGCCCTTTGAAATGATTGTTCTGTCATGGAATGTTCGGGGCTTGAACAACGGACCTAGACAAAAAGCGGTTCAGGGTTTAGTTAGAAGGCAAGGTCTTGATGTCTTATTTTTGCAAGAGACTAAGTTATCTGTTGAGAATATGCAAGGCTTGGCACCTAAGTTGTGGAGGAGCGGGGAGTGCCAGTGTATTGGAGCTCATGGAGCTTCGGGGGGTTTGGCATGTTTATGGAATCCTCAAAGAATCCGACCTCTTTGGTGGATTTCATCTAAATCCTCTATGTCTATGATTGCTACTAGTTTTGAGACAGGGGAAGTCATTCTTTTTTCTAATATATATGCTCCTACAGATTTTCAGGGTAAACAAGGTCTGTGGTCCCATATCAGGCTTATCTGTAGCATGATGCCTTTTCACCCATGGATTTTGGGTGGAGATTTCAATGCTATTTGTGAGTTGGCTGAGAAGCGTGGTGGTACTGGAAGGTTGGAGCCCTCTGCACTACTGCTTCGTGACAGTATCAATTCCTTGAATCTTGTTGATATCAAACCCAGCAATGGTCAGTTCACCTGGAACAATCGTCGGGTTGGTGATTTCTGCATTGCTGAAAGATTAGATCAATTTCTGGTTTCCTGCTACTGGGTTGGAGGGATGTGGTCATCTTGCTCTGAGATCTTGGATTGGAGAGGATCTGACCATTGGCCTATTAAGCTTGCTATTGAGTCAACTCGTGTGCCCCGTTTTCCCTCTTTTAGGTTCCAACTTATGTGGTTGCGAGACCCTTCTTTGAATGATTTTGTGACTGATTGGTGGAAGAAAGGTAGACCAGCCTATGGTACGACAATGTATGCCTTTGCTAAACTACTTCAATATGTTAAATTTGAGCTCAAATGATGGAATCGTCAGTACTTTGGGAATGTCTTCCATGCAAAGGCGAGGGCTCAGGAAGATCTGGATGGTATCACGAGGAGGTTAAGGGAGGATGGGGTGACGGCTGAGTTGCTTCAGGATGAGGCTCGGGCTGTGAAAACTCTTGAAGAATGGGAACTGCGGGAGGAAATGTATTGGAAACAGAAGGCTCGCATTGAGTGGCTTCAGGAAGGGGATAAAAATATAGCTTTCTTTTTCAATTTAGTGAAAGCCAGGTGTCATGGCAATTCTATCTCTAGTCTGGTGAATGACAGGGGAGACCATCTTTCCTCCCTGAAAATCTCAAGGGAGGCAGTGCAGTACTTTGAATCTCTTTTTAGGGAGGACTCGCAAGGGGGGTCTCCTGAGGAAGCGCAGATTCTTTCTTGTATCCCCTCTCTCGTGTCTGGAGATTTGAATCGGCAACTTATGAGTGATATCTCACTTGAAGAGCTTGAAGGGATTGTTTTCAATATGAAGAAAGGGAAGGCGCCTGGTCCAGATGGCTTCCCAATTGAGTTTTTTCAAGAATTTTGGGATATCATCAAATTTGACCTCCTGGCTGTGGTTCAAGAATCTCAACAAAATAAGCAGATGCTAAGGGCCCTAAATTCTACCTTTCTTGCTCTTATTCCCAAGAGTGAGGGGGTTGATAGGTTAAGCCAATTTCGGCCCATTTCTTTATGCAATGTAATTTATAAAATTATTTCTAAACTTATTGTTGATAGGTTGAAAAAGGGGCTTGAGGAGCTGATCTCCGAAGAACAAAGTGGTTTTGTTGCTGGTAGGAAAATTATGGATGGGATTGTTATTGCAACTGAGGTTATCCATTCTATGGCTAGCTCTAAAGAAAAAATGATGTTTATCAAACTGGACATGGCTAAGGCTTATGACAGAGTTAGGTGGTCCTTCCTTCAACAAGTTCTTGGTGCTTTTGGTTTTGCTAAAGAATGGATTCAATGGGTTTTGAGTTGTGTTGCTTCAGTCTCTTTCTCTGTGCTTATCAATGGGAGTCATTCTGAGTTATTTGGCACTTCTAGGGGGCTGTGTCAAGGTGATCCTCTTTCCCCTTACTTGTTTATTCTTTTGGTTGAAGGTTTGGGGAGATGGATTAAACTGAATGTGGAGTCTGGTCTCATTCAAGGTTGGAGGTGGGGTGGCACCTTACCTCCGCAAACTCACCTGTAATTTGTGGATGATACTGCTTTGATGGGGATGGCTACAATGTGAGAGGCCTCTAATTTACAGAGAGTTCTGGATGTTTACCTGGTTGCCTCCGGTCAACAGATTAATGAGGGAAAGTCTTCCATTTTCTTCTTCAACACTTCGGGCCCCATTCAACAGAGGATTGCCCAAACTTTGAGATTTCAGATCGGGACTCTCCTAGTGACTTACCTTGGCATTCCCATCTCGGTGAGTAGACTTCCTAGGGAGTCTTGGCAGATCATTTTGGATAAATTTCGGGTGAAAGTTAATCACTGGACTCATCGATGGTTATCCTTTGCTGGTCGTGTCTAGTTGATTAAGTTTGTGGTGCAGGCTCTGCCCATTTATAGATGCATGCTTCAGGTTGCCCCTATGGGCTTTCTTAAGGACCTTGATTCTGTGGCAAGATAATTTTTATGGGCTGGTTGCTTGGAGTCCTCCAAATGGAGTCTGGTTAGATGGGAGGTTGTTTGCAGTCTGAAACATTATGGTGGACTGGGCTTGAGGCAATCAGCTTTGACTGGGGAGGCTTTGGTTGCTAAACTGTATTGGAGGTGGTGTAATGAGCAGGATAAGAGTTGGGCCAAGGTTCTTTCTCAGAAGTATCTCCCGGGGATCCCTCAACCCAATATTTCTAGGTATCCCCTTGTGGGGAAGGGCTCTGTGATATGGGGCACCCTCAAAAAAGGGGCTATGCTTATTAAGGAAGGATTATTTTGGATCTGCAAGAAGGGGACAGAGGTCCAATTTTGGTTAGACTCTTGGGATGGTTTTCCTCCCATCACCTCTCAATTTCCCAACTTGTTGAATCTCTGCCAGAGGTTTCTTGAGGCCCGTTGGTCGCGGGTGAGTGATTTTAAGTCCTTTTCCTCCTATGGTCAGATGGAGATGGCCAACTAGAAGTCCCCAGCTGAGTGGCTGGATGTTGGTTTGCAGGAGGATTGTGTTGTGTTGCAAAGTATCCTCTCCAGTCGAAGATGTAGCTCTCTCCGAGAGGATGACATGCTTGCTTGGTCCCCCAATCCTAAGGGGACCTATACTGTAGCCTCTGGTTATAGTGTGTTATTGTCTCATAGGTGGGCTGGGCCTGAAATTCAGTGGTGGAAGAAGGTCTGGAACAAGCTTTCTTGGCCAAAATGTAATTGTTTTGTTTGGATGTTGGCCTAGAATAAGTGTCTGACTTGGGATAACATTCAGAAGAGAGGTTTCCATGGTCCTTCTGTTTGTGTTATGTGTGGGGCTAATGAGGAGGACTCTACTCGCTTATTTTTTCGTTGCTCTTTTACCCTCCAGCTTTGGCATTTTTGGTGGGGTGTTTGGAAAATTCCTTGTGTTCATGCTTCCTCCTTGATTAATTTTTGGCAGGGGATGGGTCGGCCCCCTTCTGTGGCCTCCTTTTTGCAGGACATGTGGTTTGTGGGGCCTATCTTCTTATTGTGGCAGATTTGGTTGGAACACAATCGAAGGATATTTTGTGGAGAGCGGAGGTTGGTGCAACAAATTTGGCAAAGATTATTGGGCATGGTTCAAGAAACTATGGGAGCTAGGTGTGAAGTGGAATTCCCTTTGGTGAAAAGGGATACAGAGTTGGTGGAGAGTTTGGGGATTCAGGGGTCGTCTTTGGCTATGGCAAGGGCTTGGAGAAGATGGCGAGAGAAGCAAAAAATTGATAGGGATGGCAAATGGCAACTTCCTCCATATGGTGTTTTGAAGATCAATACTGATGGATCTTCAAGGGGAAATCCGGGACCGGCTGGTATTGGGGGGATTGGTAGGGACTCCTTGGGCTCGGTGATCTTCCTCTTTTCGATCTATGAAGGGACTCAGACCATCAACCTTGTGGAAGGGTTGGCTATTCTTGACGCTCTTGAGAGAGCTCATGCTTTGGGCTGGAGAAGGATTGTTTGTGAATCTGATTCCCAGATATTGATCAATTTTCTTATTGAGCAAAAAGTGGCAGATGTCAGCTGGCAATTGGCTAGGGTTGTGCAACAAATTCTTCGTGTTAGTTCTTTGATGGAAACAGTGACTTTTGTCCATATTCCACGGGAGTGGAATAGGGCAGCTGATTGTTTGGCGAAATGGGCTTCTGAGCATGCTAAGGGATGGAGAATTGAGGAGTGGGAGTTGGTTCCTTAGGAGCTCCGTCTTGATTTAACGAATATTCTTACTGAAGATAGGGCTGGGAATGGTGACAGATGATGGTGTTGGCTGTTTTATCTTAGTTTGGTTTGTTGTGCTTGTTTTTCCTTGGGACCTCGTTCCTTTGCTTCCTTTGTAATGTTGCTTTCTAATATTCAATAAAGTTTTTACCCTTTTTATTTGAAAATTTGAGGAGAGTTAAAATTAAAACACAAAAAAGATGGTAATAATTTAACACAAACACTTTGAAAGGTATATTGCACAATGAAGAGAAAAATAAGTTAGGCTATATAACCAAACAATATATTTTGAAAGTTATATGTTGTTGTATAAGTTATGTCAAATTAAAATATGGTGATTATGAACATCACTTTGATTATCGTCTCTCCATGTACATTATTAAGCTTGTATCCTTGCCCATAATTTCTATTAATAGTTATTAGTGCTAGGATAGAATTTCAAATAGGTTAGACCTGCAATACCTAGTTGTGAGTATGAATATTTGGACAATCTTTCAAGAAAATATTTTTCATGTTTCACATGTTTTTTTGGGGGGAATACAAAACATAATTGAATCATATTTAGTAACCCTTCTAGAGACAAATTTTCTCATCCTCCTCTAAAATAGGAAAAAAGGATAAATCTTAGATGTCATAGGCCTTACAAATTTTAAAAAAACAAATTCTTAATGATTTAACAAAATTTTAAATATGATGGAAAGTTGCACAGTATTAATTAGGGCATTTATTTATTCAGAGATCATTTGGTGTGGATTTAATCCTATCTTAGATTTCCCACATTATGTAGGCTCTTTTATGCACTTGGGCCAAGGCTTTGGAGCCATGAAATACCAGTCCAAAATATCATCATTCAAGATAGGAATATCAGAGACATTGGAGGATTTCAATCCAGCTGATGATGAGAGTATCATTATTACTTTGGTCCCTCAAGGCAACAAATCTATGGATAAAACTTTAATAAAGTTCACTTCTACATCATTAATTGTAACTACAAGAAATTCATTGATTGTAAGTACAATATCTCAATATGACAACTTAGGTGATATCCAGTATGCCCATCGAATCTATTTTCAAATTGAAGCTTCAAGATGAACCATTATATTCAGATCAAATTATTTTGTTGATAATTTTAAGTTATTTTATCTTAATGGATATTGAATAAGCTGCTTGTTAACATCTAAATGGAATGCACTGAATAAACGATAAGCATATGCCATGGAATATGGGTATCTAGAAAGCTCCAAGATTGATCATTATTTCTAGTGAAGCTCTAGTGTTAGCAATGACCATAGTGCAACCAAATCTAGAAATTGCACAGAACAATGAGCTTGTCATTTAATGTATAATGAAGAACATAAGAAACTAACAAAAACACATACGGTGAGGACATGATTATTCACTAAATTTAACATATTCCTCTAGTAGTCTTTGTCATCTCCCATACTCATGAAATATACATCAAAACCTTTCTTTATCAACCATTAAATCTTCAAGACAATTATAACAACACTTCACCAGGGATGCATTGCTCAACAAAACTTAAAGAAAGAATAATCCACTCGCTATGAATACACAATGCACTTCCCAAGGAAATACATGTCTTCACATGAATAACAATTTAATAACCTAGACGTGACATTTCCCTCAGCTAATCACTGACATTTACTTATAACAATTACTAAGAAAGAGGGAAAAAAAATAACAACATTACCAAAGTTAGGAAAGGAGAGAAACTCAAAATGAAGATGGTGTTACAAAATACCGATTATAGAAATGCAAGGTCATTAAAGTTGAAATCATAGCTTATTTCTTCTTGGGAGATTTGGTCTCCTTGTCTAGAGTTGGCTTCTTAGGGAGAAGAACTTGTTGTATGTTTGGCATAACTCCATCATGGGCAATGGTGACGTCATGCAATAATTCCCTTAATTCTTCATCATTGTAACGCCCGTCGTGCAAACCCCAAAGGACAAACAATGCACACACATTTTTTTTTTAAATAATACAAAGTACACATAATTATGAACCATCAAAACATAATTACATTACACATTCGCATAATAACGTCAAGTCCTCTAGGGCACGTGAGGTCACATCGCATAAAAAAACTCATAACGAAAGATTACAGTTAAAGCTAAGTAACTTAATAAATATTACATCCATCATAAACATTACAATATCCAATTACAAAGGTAACATCCATGTAACCCTAAGTATAAGAACAAATACATCACATGATACAACCATAATAAATCTCATAAATCATAAATGGCTACAAGATGCATTTACAATACATCGTCATTTAATACATTACATGTTCTCAATAAATGAATACAATGAAACCTCCCATATATGTGGGATAAATACATAGTACAAATAATGTCTAAATTACAAGATGAATATTTGGTACAAGCTCCATCTAAAGAATACTATGAAGAAAAAACGTTGATGGGGAAGCCAACGGGTGCAGAGCACGTTTCACCTGACCATGTGGGTTTTAGAGAAAACCCACCCCCCATTCTCAGAGGTGACAAGGAAGTAACCATGACCATGAATGCCATAAGACTAACTCCAAATAAGAATAACATAGTACAATAACTCCAATAGCCACATCAAGGATTACACAAGACATAAACGACAACATCCAAGAGTCAAGCATAATAAGCATAAAGCCATAAAAATCATCACAAATAAACCAAGGAAATAACCATTAACCACATACCAAGTAAACCAAAGGGACAATCATAATAAACTTCCAGAGGAAACCAAGAAAGAAAAGCGCAAGGACAACTAGTGGAGAGTGTCATCGCATAGCCTACATGGGTTATCCCGACCCTTCCTCTAACATGAGGCGCCGACCCCCATCTATGGTTATCCTGGCCCTTCCTCCTACTTGAGGTGCTGGCTCCATAGGATGACTCATGTGGAGCCGTTAACCTCTCCTGAGGATGAGGTAACGACTTTTCCAACCATGACCTTCTCAATCTACCATTAGTCTGAAGTAGTCCTAATGGATAGACAAGGTATCCAAGATTATCTTATATGTTTTTACTACCAATCCCCCTAACTTCTATTATTAGGTTTTCACTTGTTAATCTACTCTTACATGGGTTATCCTGAGCCCTGCCTCCTATTTGAGGCACCGACCCCCACGAAGAGCCACTCTCCCTAAAGACCCCGAAACATAATCAAAATCAAGGGTTGTACCATAAAGAACAAAACATTAAATCTCAACCAATGACATGCGAGGCATTACCCATCTTGCTAAAATATATAATCAGAGTCTCAACAACAACTCGTACAACCCTTTCAAAATAATGATACCAAAACACTTGCCACAACAAGGGCACATAAGGAGAAAAACATTAACTGTCAAATAACTCAAGCCTCTGGAAGTCTACAACCTCCCTAAGCGGGTTCCTAAAACAACTTGGGTTCCCACATCGACAAAAATAAAATAATAATATAATAATATAATAACAACAAAATCATCCAAACAAATATACAGGATTTCATAACTCATAAAAACATTAATTTTCGTACATTGTTTTCGCAATTCCAAATAAACAACTGGTTTAATTGCATTAACAATCTCCATTTTCCCCAACACCATTTGGAATAAAGTTCAATAACGATTTTGTCATAAATATTTAATTTGTTTCATTTTAATCAACCAATATAACTCAATTGCATAATTTTACAGTTAAACCAAAATCAATAAATCCTAACATTTATATTTTATACATATATATAAATATATATATATTTCTATATATACAACTAATTGCATATATATATATTTACTTTTCTATTTTATTCAAAAATTAAAAAAAATCACATCTGGATAATCTTCTGCTCAAACTGTACATTTTCACAAAATATATATTTATATATATATATATATATATATATATATATATATATATTTTAAATTGAATGAAAAATAAAAATAAAATACAAGTACGCAGTCCTTACTGCCATGTGCAGTACACAAAGGACTACGTACACTAGTCCGCGGACTGCTATGGGCAATCCCCACTACAGAGAGGGGACATGGAGAGGGTACGGCTAGCGCTGTCCCTTCCCCACCCAAAAAAAAATATTATTATTTTTTTTTCATATATATTTTTTTGTTTATAATAAACATAACCTCCCTCATCCGACCGACGCACAGGTAAATACATTTCAAAAAAAATAAATTTAATATTTATATATATACTTCACTGTATATATATATATATATTTAAATCAGGAACAAAGCATCATGAAAATTGAAAACACATTTATTTCAAAATGAAGAAAAATATTTAAATTCATTTATCTCAAGGGGAAAGATTTTCCAACAACAAAACTATACACACACTGGTCATTTTAAGAGACCCAAATTAAATCTCATTCATAGGTTTGCTATCCAATATCTGTTAAATCCCAATCAAAAAATTTCTTTTCTTTTACAGAGTAAACATGTTTATTTCTACTGATTTAGAGAAATTAAAGAATTAGAATGGAACCTGAAGTCCTACGCTTACTGAAGAATTGTTGAAGCCTTTCTTGATCCCGAATAACCTTTTCGAAGAGCTCCACTTTCTTCCTTCCAAACTTCTCCACTCGATTTCCTTGTTCAATTTTCTACTCTAAAATTTAATTTAGAAGAACCTCCCTAGAACAATGAAAAAAAACTAAATAAATTTCTACAGAAGAAGAACAAGAGAAAATCCAATTCCCAAAACTCAATACTTTTGTGTAACTTCTGTCAATTTTCCTGTGAATAAAAAATCTCACAATTTTGCTATTAAATAAAAAAATATATCTTCTTCTTTTTCGAAAACTCCAAAAATCAAAATTAAAAGAAGTTTTCTAATTTCATTCCCAGCTTTACAGCCAAAACTCAACATTCATTGGTCCTTTTCATCTTTTCTTTCTTTTATTGATTTTTTTCTGATTTGACAACACTTTTTGTTTTAATTCTGATTTTGTAGTTTTACTTGCAATTCACACAATTTAATATCTTAATTAATTTATTTCATAATTATCCTCAACATACTTATTTAATTAAATTATCAAATTACTAATTTTAAATAATTTAATTTACACTTTTAAATAAATCACATGACTTTTAATATAAGACTTTTATATTTTAATACAAATTATTCCAACACTATTATCAACATTTATTAACATCATTTAAATATATAAATTACATCATAAAAAACACCAACGTCAAATAAATACCAAAAGTACACTCACACAAACTACTATAATAAAATGAAAAAATGACAAAGGTCAAAGACGCACAATACCACTAAACAAGACGGTTTGACAAACATGGGACAGGGTGACTTCCTTGTCATCTCTGTTTCAACATCATGCCCATTGGGTTAAATTGATGCTCGCCCTGTCCTGCCGAAGCAGGTGGTATCAAGACTCTGTACCTGCAATTCCTACATACAAACAAGGTTGTGTACAACATGTATATATGTGTATAATCAAAACATCATATTGTGAGAAAGAATTGCAGTGTAGCAGGGCACTCGTAAACGAGTGGTGCTACACTGTCCTCTCACCAAAGCTATACTAACAAATACAACATTAGATATAAAGTAACATTTCTAAACTAATTGATCACATCATAAAATAATTACTAAACCATTGCATCACAATATACTACTGAAATCAAATTAAACATCACCAAACCAAATGTAATCATAATGTCATATTATAATATCCATGTCCTCAAATGAAGTAGCATAATCATCAAGCAGTCTAAACTATCTAATCCATCAATCCAAACAATAACAATAACTATCAAAGTATCAAAGTATCAAGCAAAACCAAAGAAAAATAATAAGTCCAAATAGCAATATGAGGGGTATTACATCCTCCCCCCCATGAATTCAGCTTACTCTTGGAAGCTAGTAAACAAAAACATACAAGATTCCCTGATACGGGAGGCATCCTCCCATGACGCCAAGATCTCAACGTTAGGACACCGTCGGGCCCTCTCGAGCTCACCCACGAGCTCCTAAGGCAGTTCCTCATCCTCTACCGGAAGCCTCTACACTTGCACCTTGGTGCCCAACCTGGCGATCATCAACCACGGAAAACGCTCGATGTGACCTGCCCGCATCACCCACCATCGGCTCAGAAGTGGTTGGTCTCTGATTAAATCCTGAGGTGCTTTTTTGTGGACACAATCTAGCGATATGCCCTTGCTGCCCACATGAGTAGCAACCAGTACCTCGACCAAATCCTCCACCCTTGGATGGAGCATTTGACTGCTGAAAGCTTCCTCGACTAGGCACTGACTGAAAGCTAGGTGTTGGCTACTCAAAACGCTCCTGACGAGCTCGGTTCCGGTTCCGTTCCCTATGAAACTGAGAATTTCCACCTTGTTGAGAATGAGAGTTCTTAGGTTTTGACTGGGGGTGTTGTTGCTGGTCTCCCTTAATGGGTGCTTGATGGCCGTTAGAGGACCCCGCAGCTTGAGGCTATCCAACTCTGGAACCAAAACCTGATGTTGGGGCACTGCCGATCTGAACTCCAGTGTGTCCTCCCAATGCCATTGCAAAATTTTCTTCTACTAAACGAGCCTTTTCAATTGTAATTTCCATCGTCTTCGGTTCAAAGACTCGCACACCACCACTAATACAGGCATTTAAGCCCCAAACAAAATGTTGCACTAACATCCCTTCATCATGGTTGATGCCTACATACTGCTTCAATTCATAGAAGTACCGCTCATACTGTTCCACGGACATCGACATTTGCTTAAGGTCATGAAACTCATCTGCCCTGCGTTGCCTCCAATGATCTGAAAGGAAGCGAGCCCTGAACCTATCTAGAAATAACTCCCATGTGACCATGCTGATATCCAGATGTAACTTTTGCTCTTCCAGCCACCACCAAGTGATTGCGAAACCTTGCAGATGCATGACTGCACACTGAGCTTTGGTATTGCTACCATAGGGGTGCATCGTGGAGCATCAATCCAAATCAATTAACCATGTTTCCACTTCCAAACCTCCTCCAAAACCATCGAATGTAGGAGGGTGTGCTCTTATCAAATCTCTCATATGACTAGCTATCACTACATCCTGATTTGTCGTTATTTCCCTCCGCCTTGGCGACCTTTCCCTTTCTCTCTCGACCTGATGCTCCTCCTCTGGCCCGGGTCCCAACCAATCAAGAATCTCTCCTAGAATGTGCTGCAACTGTCCGTCTAAACCAGGTTGTTCCTGGTTCTGACCACCGCCTGATGGATTGCTTTGAAGACTTTGTTGTTCCTCATGCTCAGAACCATGGGAACTAGGAGCTGAAGGACTTTCCCGGTTTACTCTACAACCAACACCACGACCTTTTCCTCAACCACATCCTCTACCTCGAGGCATATTTTTGCGTAACAAGATAAAGGTACAAGTGAGCTCAAGAGTCAAATGCAAAGGTTGTCTAATGGACATAACTACCCAGAGACCCCAACGTTTGCAAACCTTGGCTCTGATACCAAGTTGTCACGCCCGTCGTGCAAACCCCAAAGGACAAACAATGCACACACATTTTTTTTTTTTAAATAATACAAAGTACACATAATTATGAACCATCAAAACATAATTACATTACACATTCGCATAATAACGCCAAGTCCTTAAGGGTACGCGAGGTCACATTGCATAAACAAACTCATAATGAAAGATTACAGTTAAAGCTAAGTAACTTAATAAATATTACATCCATCATAAACATTACAATATCCAATTACAAAGGTAACATCCATGTAACCCTAAGTATATGAATAAATACATCACATGATACAACCATAATAAATCTCATAAATCATAAATGGATACAAGGTGCATTTACAATACATCGTCATTTAATACATTACATGTTCTCAATAAATGAATACAATGAAACCTCCCATACATGTGGGATAAATACATAGTACAAATAATGTTTGAATTACAAGATGAATATCTGGTACAAGCTCCATCTGAAGAATACTGTGAAGAACGAATGTTGATGGGGAACCCAATGGGTGCGGAGAATGTTTCACCCGACCACGTGGGTTTTAAAGAAAACCCACCCCCTATGCTCAGAGGTGACAAGGAAGTAACCACGACCATGAATGCCATAAGACTAACTCCAAATAAGAATAACATAGTACAATAACTCCAATAGCCACATCAAGGATTACACAAGACATAAATGACAACATCCAAGAGTCAAGCATAATAAACATAAAACTCATCACAAATAAACCAAGGCAATAACCATTAACCACATACCAAGTAAACCAAAGGGACAATCATAATACACTTCTAGAGGCAACCAAGAAAGCAAAGCACAAGGGAAACTAATGGAGAGTGTCATCACATAGCCTACATGGGTTATCCTGACCCTTCCTCCAACATGAGGCATCGACCCCCATCTATGGTTATCCTAGCCCTTCCTCCTACTTGAGGCGTCGACCCCATAGGATGACTCATGCAGAGCCGTTAACCTCTCATGAGGATGAGGTAACGACTTTTCCAACCACGACCTTCTCAGTCTACCATTAGTCTACGGTAGCCCTAATGGATAGACAAGGTATCCAAGATTATCTTATATGTTTTTACTACCCATCCCCCTAAGTTCTATTATTAGGTTTTCACTTGTTAATCTACTCTTATGTGGGTTATCCTAAGCCCTGCCTCCTATTTGAGGCACTAGCCCCCACGAAGAGCCACTCTCCCTAAAGACCCCGAAACATAATTAAAATCAAGGGTTGTACCATAAAGAACAAAACATTAAATCTCAACCAATGACATGCGATGCATTACCCATCTTGCTAAAATATATAATCAGAGTCTCAACAACAACTCATACAACCCTTTCAAAATAATGATACCAAAACGCTTGTCACAACAAGGGCACATAAGGAGAAAAACATTAACTGTCAAATAACTCAAGCCTCTGGAAGTCTACAACCTCCCTAAGCGGGTTCCTAAAACAACCTGGGTTCCCACATCGACAAAAAAAAAACAAAACAATAATAATATAATAACAACAAAATCATCCAAACAAATATACAGGATTTCAGAACTGAGAAAAACATATTAATTTTCGTACATTGTTTTTGCAATTCCAAATAAACAATTGGTTTAATTGCATTGACAATCTACATTTTCCCCAACACCATTTGAAATAAAGTTCAATAACGATTTTGTCATAAATATTTAATTTGTTTCATTTTAATCAACCAATATAACTCAATTGCATAATTTTACAGTTAAACCAAAATCAATAAATCCTAACATTTATATTTTACACATATATATTTACTTTTTTGTTTTATTCGAAAATAAAAATAATAATCATATCTGGATAATCTTCTACTCAAACTGTACATTTTCACAATATATATATATATATATTTTAAATCGAATGAAAAAAAAATAAAAAAATAAAAATACAAGTACGCAGTCCTTACTGCCATGCGTAGTACACAGAGGATTGTGCATAGTAGTCCACAGACTGTTGTGGGTAGTCCCCACTGCAGAGAGGGGACAGGGGGAGGGTACGGCTAGCACCGTCCCTTCCCCACCCAAAACAAATTAAAATCTTTTTTTTTCATATATATTTTTTTGTTTATAATAAACATAACCTCCCTCATCCAGTCGACGCACAGGTAAATACATTTCAAAAAAATAAAATTTAATGTTTATATATATACATATATATATTTATATTTTTATACATACTTCACTGTATATAAGTGTATATATATATATAAATCAGGAACAAAGCATCATGAAAATTGAAAACACATTTATTTCAAATGAAGAAAAATATTTAAATTCATTTATCTCAAGGGGAAATATTTTCCAACAAAAAAAATATACACACACTGGTCATTTTAAGAGACCCAAATTAAATCTCATTCATAGGTTTGCTATCGAATATCTATTAAATCCCAATCAAAATTTTTCTTTTCTTTTACAGAGTAAACATGTTTATTTCTACTGATTCAGAGAAATTAAAGAATTAGAATGGAACCTGAAGTCCTATGCTTGCTAAAGAATTGATGAAGCCTTTCTTGATCCCGAATAACCTTTTCGAAGAGCTCCACTTTCTTCCTTCCAAACTTCTCCACTCGATTTCCTTGTTCAATTTTCTACTCTAAAATTTAATTCAGAAGAACCTCCCTAGAACAATGAAAAAAAAATTAAATAAATTTCTACAGAAGAAGAACAAGAGAAAATCCAATTCCCAAAACTCAATATTTTTGTGAAACTTCTGTCAATTTTCCCGTGAATGAAAAATCTCACAATTTTGCTATTAAATACAAATATATATCTTCTTCTTTTCTGAAAACTTCAAAAATCAAAATTAAAAGAAGTTTTCTAATTTCATTCCCAGCTTTACAGCCAAAACTCAACATTCATTAGTCTTTTTCATCCTTTCTTTTGTTGATTTTTTTTCGATTTAACAACACTTTTTGTTTGAATTCTGATTTTGCAGTTTTACTTGCAATTCACACAATTTAATATCTTAATTAATTTATTTCACAATTATCCTCAACATGCTTATTTAGTTACATTATCAAAATACTAATTTTAAATAATTTAATTTACACTTTTAAATAAATCACATGACTTTTAATATAAGACTTTTATATTTTAATACAAATTATTCCAACACTATTATCAACATTTATTAACATCATTTAAATATATAAATTACATCATACAAAACACCAACGTAAAATAAATACCAAAAGTACTCACACAAACTACTATAATAAAATGAAAAAATGAAAAAGGTCAAAGACGCACAATACCACTAAACAAGACAGTTTGACAAACATGGGACAGGGTGACTTCTTTGTCATCTCTGTTTCAACATCATGCCCGTTGGGTTAAATTGATGCTCGCCCTGTCCTGCCGAAGCAGGTGGAATCAAGACTCTGTACCTACAATTCCTGCATACAAACAAGGTTGTGTACAACATGTATATATATATATATAATCAAAACATCATATCGTGAGAAGGAATTGCAGCATAGCAGGGCACTCATAAACGAGTGGTCCTACACTCTCCTCTCACCAAAGTTATACTAACAAATACAACATTAGATATAAAGTAACATTGCTAAACTAACTTATCACATCATAAAATAATTACTGAACCACTGCATCACAATATACTACTGAAATCAAATTAAACATCACCTAACCAAATGTAACCATAATGTCATATCATAATATCCATGTCCTCAAATGAAGGAGCATAATCATCAAGCAGTCTAAACTATCCAATCCACCAATCCAAATAATAACAGTAACAATCAAAGTCTCAAAGTATCAAGCAAAACCAAAGAAAAATAATATGTCCAAACAACAACATGAGGGGTATTACAATCATTCCTAACTGCAAGAAAAAGATGCCCATGGATTATCCGGTTCTTCTTATTTTCTCTAGAAACATTGCTAGCTAGCTCCAACACTTCCACTGAAATGATCCATGACAATAGCAATATAAATGAGAGCTCTAACACCCACCCTCTTGGCATATCAACCCTTCTTCAGATACCTAGCTAGTCTACCAACAAGAAATTAAAGCCCTACCTTGTCAAACTTGGAAACACTTTTCTTCTTCACTCCACCCTTTCTCCCCCCTCTCCCTACCTTTGCACCTCCTGAATCCATTGTTTGTAACAACCCACTACACAACCTCGAAGGGTAAGAGCCAAAAGAGGAGCAGATAATTTTTTTTTGAAAACATATAGAATAACTTACACAAAATGCAGTTGCCAATATGATATATCGAAAACAAACATGGCCAAGCATGGCTGAATGCACTACCAAAAGGAGAGGACTAATCCACTCTCTAGAGAAAATCTGAATAGGAGTGAACAAAATAGCTCCAAAATTTTTGCTCTAGAACCTCCCCTGCTCCGGAACTACCTGCTCTAGAACCTTTTGCTTTGGAACCTTTTGCTTCAGAACTACTTGCTCTGGAACTTCCTGCTCTGAAACTTCCTGCTCTAGAACCTTTTGCTCTGGAACCTTCTGCTTCGGAACTACCTGCTCTGAAACTTCCTACTCCAGAATATTCTGCGCTGATGCTTCAAAAAAATGTAGACACATACAAAAAGGTCTGATGTGCTGGAACTTTTGCAGTAGCAACACAAAACAATAATAGAAAGCTGCAATGCACCGAAACTTTTACAGATTACAACATGAAGGAAATACATAGCCCAAGCCCTCATAAAACCTTCCTAGACATGCATAACGCTCACCACACAAGAGAAGGATAACAAGGATACTAAATTCATTGTAAAATCCAAATGATATTCCTATATTCATTCAACCAGTATACATCCATTGGAAATGACAAGACAACAATAAATAGGTGCTCAACACCCACACCGAGTCACCAAATCTAGATTAATCAGAGCGAACCACTATTCTCATTATTATTTGATTACAACATCCTTCATGAGGAAGGTCCAATAACAATATTACAATTACAAGCTTAGGACCCAAGGTCCTTGAATTATATGTTTATAACCTTTACACTAATAAGAAAGCATGAAGAGAAGGAGACAAGAGAGAGTGAAAGGAGAACAAACTCGAAGTGGGTCCAGCACGTTGATATCTCTGGTCCCTAATGGTGGTTTGCAACGCCACCCAACCATGTGGTACCCACAGCTCCACCCTATCGTGCTCATGGAGATAGTCACATGGCCCAGACATTCAAACAAGATTCAACCACAAGGTATAGGCTTACACACATGGCAATCACAATGAATACACTTCATTCAAGATAAGGCTAGGCATCCCAATTAGGGAAACTAACATATGTTAAAGCAACTCAATTCACACAAGGGAGAAGAGTAGAATTCATGCAACTACATAAATCATTTAATGCATCAACATGAAGTAAGAGAACATTCCAACACATGGAATACGTGGCATACAAACTACTCACACATGGTAATCACATGCCATACCCATCACTCATAAGAGGAATTAAATGAGATACAATCCATTCTACAAGACTTGAACATAGTATTCAAACCCAACACCAAAAAATGAACATACATCTTCCAAGTGTTACTCAAAATAGGATCTAGATGTTAGAGTGCAAGCCTGGGGAGAGTCATAATGTGTGTCTAAAGGAATGGCATCAAAGAAACTTTGCATCCTTTCATACAACAAGAATTCACAACTACACAAGTCCCACGCTCCACGAGCAAACATGTCTTCCCAACCATCCTTAGCCTATAAGAGCATTAAAGGCATGTAGGGGTATCCAATAAACCATAAATGACTTACACGACTCACTCTAGTACCTAGTCCTAGGGTTCATCTCATTCCATATGAACAAGGAAATATAGCCAAAACAATAGTGCAACTCACAATGGAATTCACATCTGAAAATACAAGACATTCACACCCCTTGCAACACTATTCACATTTTTACACTAAAATAGCAAATTAAAAATTTAATCAAGCAAATGGATCCGAAACGATCTCATTCAAAGAATTCATATACATTTTCTATCATTCCCTATTATAATATGCAGTAATATTATCAAAATTCCACTTTTAAACAAAGTCCAAATTTTCACTCATAACCAGGTTCCACCACTGATGAAGCTTGAAAAAGTTTAAAATTTCAAAGTTCGAAAATTAAAAAAATGTAAGAATACCCTTTTGATCTAAATGTACCTAACAACACACTTTTAACATAAACACACCCATTTGTTTTAAACCAAACCCAATTTTCACAAATAATCAGGTTTCACCATTGATGGAGCTTGAAAAAACTTAAAATTTTAAATTTCAAAATTCAAAAATGTAAGAATACCCTTTTGATCTAAATGTACCCAACAACACACTTTTAACATAAAAACACCCATTTGTGCCTTCAATTAAAAATTTGGCATGATAACCCCATATTTGAATTTTTTTTCAAAATTTTCACAAAATAAATTCTACATTCTCAAATTGATCCAAATAAAAGTCATACAATGATTCTAACATACTACCAATACATTTAGAATCATTTAAACCTTTTAAAATCAAGTAAATATGAAGAAATGATAAAATACCCCCATTCCCAAGCAAGAAATTCACATGAGTAGATGTTTGCATACAATTTGCGAGAGCACACGAAATCGCAACCATCATTTCATTTCCCCATTCCTATCCAAATGCAATTGATCTCATGAAATTTCATACCCAATTGCTCCCACAATGAACAAATCATTTTTTTAGCAAAAGAGGGTTTTTCCCTCACATTTTCTCTCCCAAAATATGTTACAGCAAAAATGAATTCTCTTTTTCCTTTTTAAACTCTTTTTTCCATTTCACTTTTTGAAAAGCCATATTAAGAATTATCTTTTAATATATACTAATTTATATCATTTCCTTCTTTTTCCAATTTATAATTTACACAATCAATTTATAACATAAATTAACATTTAGCATAAAATCACAATTTAGTTTTTTTTTATAAGCACAACTTAAAATTAAATAATAAATAATGCTTACAATTTCCTAAATGAATCTAATCACACAAGTTATACAATTACAGTAAAAAAAATACACATAAGCCCAATTAACCCATTTAAATATTAAATTCCCCCATTTAGTTATAAAATACATTTCCTAAATTAAAATTTATGGAAAAATGCAATTTAACTCAAAAGCTCAGACACTCTTCATAGGCCGACTACATAAGAGATTAAGGTTTTTTGGAACGTGACCAATCACGGTATTCAAGGTTTGCACTAATTAATCAAAGACAGATCATACCCAACTAGGTACAATGATAAGGGTTTAGGTCAAGGGTTGGCCAATGTGCTATCTCCTATTAACCACCATCAGGGAAGGTACGCTCAGACCTGTGAAGCCAGGTGGAGTCGATACCTAGTACCTGTAACATACCCACAATGGTGTACCTGTGCATATACATATATACATAGTCAAAACACATACTACATCTTGACTGTAGTTAACTACCATATATATCAATTAATTGCATCATCATAGCTAATCATGATAACCTTTCACTTAATCAACAATATCTAATTTCATTATAATAACATTTAATATTTAAAATATCAAATAAAAATCAAAATGCTATCTTACCAACCTGGGTTTAGAGAGGTGTTACATTTTTTCACGGCATAGCCTATCGATGAAATGGAAAAGAAGTTCTCTCCCCTCTTCTACTCTCATAAAGACACTATTAATAGTGGCATGAGAATGTAACACATAGATAAATGCTACACAAAAACTTTTGCCAGGAAAATATTCTTGGTTAGACGTGTTAATGTAATGATGGCGACTAACACAAATTTCTTTAATATCCTACGTTACACCATTTCCAGCACAACATACCACCATCGCCAACACAAAAAATAGGTGGAAGAACGTCATTTTAAATGCAAAGAGTTTTTCTTGACGAAGGCTCTTTCCACCTTTATGTGACTGTAGAACACCTCTCAGTGTAATAATCAAGATTGCACGTCAATAATCAAGATTGCATGTCAATAATCTATTTGCATGTCAATTATCAAGATTGTATGTCAATAATCTATTTGCATGTCAATTATCAAGATTGTATGTCAATAATTTAGTTGCATGTCAATAATCAAGATTGCATGTCAATAATCTAGTTGCATGTCAATAATCAAGATTGCATGCCAACAATTTAGTTGCATGTCAATAATGAAGATTGCATGTCAATAACCTAGTTGCATGTCAATAATTAAATTACATTTCAATATTCAAGTTGCATGTCAAAAGTGAATTGCATGTAAAGTATATATTTCACTATCTTTAAGCATGAAAGATATAAACTAGCATATATATATATATATATATTATTTATTAATAATATATATAAAAACATTGAGATATTCTTATCGAGGCGTCTATTATATTTTTATGTGACTAATTGATTAAAAATAGACGCCTCGAGAAGGATATCTCTCAACATTTTTATAGATATTATTAATAAATAATATATATATGCTGGTAGTAGTTGTAGCACAATATGGAAGAAAAAAATATTAGGGTTAGATTTAGGATTATGGTTAGGGTTAGGGTTAGGGTTAGGGTTAAAGTTAGGGTTAGGATTAGGGTTAGGGTTAACATTAGGGTTAGGATTAAATTTAGGGTTATGGTTAGGGTTTATGTTAAGGTTGGGGTCAAGATTGGGGTTAACATTATGAATATAGTTAGGGTTACGATTAAAGTTAACAATAGGGTCATGGTTATGGTTGGAGATTACATTTGGGATTGACATTTGAGATAGGTTTAGGGTTAGGTTTAGTGTTAGAGATAAATTTGGGATTATGGTTGGATTAGTGTTAGTAGTAAGATTAAGATTAGGGTTAGGGTTAGGTTTATGATTATTATTAGAGGTACAATTGGAATTTGGGTTGGGGTTATCAACACAATTAGGATTAAGGTTATGATTAGACATAAAATTAGGACCAAGGGTATGGTTAAGGTTAGGATTAGGGTTAGATACAAAATTAGGTTTAAGGTTGGGGTTAATGTTATTATTCGAATTAGGGTTGGGGTTAGCATAATTATTAGGATTAGAATTAGGGTTCGATTTAGGGTTATGGATGAGGGTTACAATTACGGTTAAGTTAAGAGAGGAAAATATGGTTAAGTTTGGGATTACTTTTATTATTGGGAATAGGGTTAATATTAGGTTTTAAAAATAGAATTGGTATTAAGTTTGGAGTTAGTAAATTAGGGTTACGATTAGGGTCAAGTTTAGGATTATGTTTAGGGTTACAATTACAATTACAATTAAAGATAGAACTAAATATCAAGTTAGGATGACATTTAGCATTGGGATTACCATTACACCAGGGTTTGTTATCATAGACGAGGGATAGGTTAGGTCTTCAAGTTAGCATATATAAAAAGATTAGGCTTAGAATAGATTCTTAGACTTCATGCGCACACGGCTGTAATTAAATGACAACTCTAGGAACTATATTTGACATTTACTTATGAATTATCGCCTCCTATGAATATGTGATGGAAATGATAATAGAGAGGCAGTTTTAATAGTGGAGGTGGATGCTATGCAGTTGAACTAGATCTATATATGATTTCATATAAAATAAAATGCAACCAATTAAATTGCTCTGTTCATGATGCAAGAGTAAATACTGGGTTCATGAAGCCAAGATTGTTAAGATAACGTAAAGAAAAACATGAGCTGGATGTAAAACTCAGTTCTTCCGAAGTCTAACTAGTAAACTTGTATAATAATTTACTCAAAACGGATGCAAAATACACGCCGTGCTGGTTGTATTTATATTCTTCCACATTCTGGGTGAGGTGGAAATGGATCAGCCCGCATTTGAACAGATGAGCCGGATGGCGGGAGATTGAGAATCTGGAGGTCCTTGACCAAAGACACCATTTGATGGAAGAATTACGTTATGCGTGTCCATGTGTTTTGAAAATATGGAGTGTGAATAAAAGTTTTTAAAATTAATGGTACAAATACTAATTACGTGACTAGGTGGCAATGTGTTCAGACATGTGCTCAAATTCCTAATTGAGATTAGTGAAGATTAATTAAATAAAACAAGTTTATAGAAATTTGTTTATTTAATTAATTTAGAAGAATATGTTTTTAGATTTGGAGAATTTAGAAAATGAACAATATAAATAAAATGAGAATTTATTTATACGTAGTCGAAATATTAATTAAATAACTAGTATTTAATTAATTAAATGTATACACCTAAAATTGGTCATCACATTTAATTAATTAAATACTAGTTATTTAATTAATATTTCGACTATGTATAAATAAATTCTCAATTTATTTATATTGTTCATTTTCTAAATTCTCCAAATCTAAAAACATATTCTTCTGAATTAATTAAATAAACAAATTTCCATAAGCTTGTTTTATTTAATTAATCTTCACTAATCTCGATTAGGAATTTGAGCACATGTCTACAAATTTTTGTGCCACCTCACCAAGGTCACATGAAATTAAATAATTCTATTTTTTAATTAGAATTATATTCAACCAATTTTAAAAGCACATGGCTTATTCCTCACACACTTCCGCCAATTTTCAAACACATGGTCTTTTCTTCCCACACTTGAGTCTTCCATCCAAATGGCATGTTGCCCATTGGTTAAGAGATTTTTCCATCCAAATAGAATGTTGTCTTTGATCAAGGGGACACCATCTTGATTCTCTCCATCTCCACCATCCATTCTTCTCGTTCGAATATGGACCATTGATCATTGCCACCTCACCAAATGCTTGGAAAAGCCTATAAGTACAACCCTTGGGCGTTGCCTTTGGCATCCACATTTTGAATAGAGTTATTATGCAGGTTTATCGTTGGAGCTTTGGAGCATTTTGGAGTCTTATAGTTACATCTAGCTTCATGTTTTTCTTTGCATTTACATCTTAGGTTTAAATCTTGCTTCATAGTTGCATTTTATGTCTCATCTTGCATCATAGTTGCATTTTTTATTAGTTCATTTTTAGTTTGCATTTGAGCATATGTAGAATCATATATAGATCATTCTAGTTCAATACCATCGCATCCACCTCCACTTGTTCATTTATCACATTCTCCATTATCATTTCCATCACATATTTTCATATAGGAAATGCATTAGTTTGCATATTAAATATAAAATCTCATTTCCTAAGTTGTTATTTTAACAACCATTGTGCACATAGAAATCTGAGGGCCAAATGGTTTAATAAATCCTTAGGAATAGAGGACAATGAGACATTCTCAAAAGATTTGTTGAAATTTCTAAGTAGACTAGTTTACTTACTTGGAAATATTTGATATAAATCGTTTCATTAAGGTTTGTGTTGATACTAACTTTACACATTTCACACACACACAAAATGGTGCCCATCATGGGGCCTTGCCCCATTTATTTTTAACATGCTGGAAAATTTATGTTCACAGGTTCAGACGTGAGACTTCTGGCAGTTCTTGCACCCGTTTTAGCACCTATTGCACCCATTATGGTGCTTCTTGCACCTGTTTTGGTGCCTTCTACACCTGTTTTGGCACCTTTTGTCTTTGTTTTGGCACCTTTTGTCTCTATTTTGGTGCCTTTTGTACTTTCTATGGCACTTTTTATCTTTTTTCTAGTGCCTTTTGCAATTTCCCTATTTTTCATTAAATCTGAAGGCTAATACTTTGTGTTGTTGTTTTGTTGGCTTCCCAGATTCATTTTCAGAGACTCAAACATAAACTACTGACATATTGTAGGGGCTGGAAGTGATTTACTTGTTTCCTTTTGGTTAAGTTAGGAACATAGTTGAATTAAAAGGTTAATGAACACCATGTTTTTTGTGCTTAATGGATGGTAGGCATATGCTCTCCCCTTAACTGGGTGACCAAAAAGCGAGACCCATTTTTGTTTATCTACAAGTGTAAGTGGAGTATATAGCATGTGTTCTCTCTTTATTCATGTGGAATAAAGATTGATTGAACTATGGGTATACTTGCTTGCTTTTGTTTATCTTAGAGGGTCTGCCTTGTGGGAAAAAGTAATCACCGAACGGAATGACCCAATTGGTAACACGCTAAAGCCAAGCGACTTCCAGCCGGTATATAAATGTGGATACTAGAACAAAGGTCGGTATCATGAGGATAATTCTGACAAGAAGGGCAGCAATGGTCTCTCGCAGCATGGATTATCCCCCACAAATGGAATGCCTATACTAAAACCCTTATTATAGTTTGGCCAAAAACCTTTATCTATTCTTTGGTGCAACAACGGTCGTTCTAAAGGCATTCACATTCTCATAATTTTTAGGAGAGATGAGAAATATGCCATGGGAGATTCATCGGTATTGGTGCTTGGCTGCCCCAAGAAGTGAGTGTCATGGAGGGAAGCCAATGGGGTCAAGCATCTAGTCATCTGCTAAGAATAAGTGTGGTTGGGGTAAAACCCATGTGGAATCCAAAATAATATAGTCTTTTACAACCTTAGGAGTGTACATTGCTTGATGTGTCTTTATCAAAGTATTTTCAAAACAATTTTCAAACAAAACATCACATGTCGTAAGTGAAAAATCTGATTCAGAATTACATTCATTGAAACAACCAAGTCTCCAATTGGAAAATTAGAAAAAAAAAAAAACTAAACAAACTTTCAAGAAACAGTGCTATTCTCTCAGTGTGTAGATCTTCTGGCGCATATTGGTTGACTTATGGAGCTTTTTGCACCTATTCTAGCACCTCCTACATTTTGTGTGGTGCCTTTTGTCTTTGTTTTGGCACCTTTTTCCCATTTTGTGGTGCTTTTTTCCCATTCTTTGGTGCTTCTTGTCCATTATGTGGCACCTTTTGTAGACCACCAAAATAGTGACCTAGAATCATCTCTTGTCTAATAGTCAGTCTCATCCCGAAAATCCTTAGCAGTGTTCAACCATTCCTTAGGTAAAATAAAGTCTGAACATGTGTTTCATCAAATGATTTCACAAAAGATTAAAATCCAAAAACCCAAGTTCAAAGTTCTTAGTCCAAGAGAACATAAAAAACGTCTCTCAACACTCTACAAATTTAGAAAGATGTTGGTCTTCAATTTCTACAAAAGAGCTTCAAAGAACAATCCCAACTTGTACTCATTTTACTATTGTCAAAATCCAAGACTTTTCCAAATATTTGAGTATCTCATTTAGGAAGAAAATTTGTATCTGGTCTCACATTTTTAACCAAAATTTCAAAATTTTCTCAAGTCCAAAATCATTCCTTAGGTACCTAAGAATATAAACTTGTTAAAATTGACCTCTACAAGTGGAATTTTCCAGCCTAAACCAAGATCTAACATCACAAAGTACCAACATCATCAAATTTATCATACCTTTGATTATTAAGCCTAGTTTCATCATCAGGATTTATCATCCTCTCATCATGAAACGAAGCTATATAATCAAATCAAACGTAGTCTCATTAGAATTTGTCATTCTATTTGACTTAGTTGTAATCCTTGGTACTTTTCCAAAACCTAGATCAAATTTTAGTCAAAAGTATAACACTTGTATGCCCGTTCAAACAAAGTTACAAAAACAAAAGATCAAGGAAAAATGACTCAAAAATCAAAACATTGAAACTTCAAACATCGAAACTCCAACCATTGAAACTCCAAACATTGAAATTCCAACCATTGAAACTCCAATCATTGAGACTCAAAACACTAAAACTCAAAGAAGTGAAATAAAAAACACCATGGCGGAGGCTGAAGAGAATCCTTTCTATGGACTCAACAACATTGAAGGGGAAGAAATAACCAAAGAAGAGATCCAACATGCAGAACAAGACCCCTATTTCCACAAATTTTTTGAAAATATTTTCAAAAGAAATGGGGAAAAATACCTCCTTATGCTAGCCAAACAAGGTGCCAAATTTCCAGATGAATTTGATGTGAATCAATTGAAAGCACCACCCAAAAAGCCTAAAAATGACCTTGAACAAGTGGTTGCTCTCATTGACCAAATGAATAACCTTCAACAACAAATAATTTATATGAAAAGAGGGACTTCAAAACGATACAAGTGATCCAAGAAATTTTTCCTTATCCATTCGATCAAATTATTTACATGATACCCTTTCCCAAACATTGCAAGTTCCCAAAGTATGAAAAATACAATGGAAAAACCAATCCAATAGACCATGTGAGAGAATTTAGGACCATGAGTCTTGAATTTGCATATGAGGAAACATATTTGATGAGATTATTCCCAAGAAGCTTAGGTGGACATTGTCTTGAATGGTTCTCCAAACTCACCCCACCAATTAACACCTTTGAGGAATTAGTCAACAAGTTCATCACCCAATTTTCTTACAACATCCAACATGACATCACCATGAAAGATCTTTGTAACTTGAAACAAAAGAAGGGTGAATCATTCCTTGTATTCTTGGAAAAATGGAGAAGGTTGTTTGCACGATATTCTCGTCCCGTACCCGAAAAGGAAAAGATAGAAATCTTTATTGACAACCTCAATGACGAGATGAGTTATAGGTTGGACTTGTAATGTCCTCCAACCTTTGAAAAATTGATTGTGAAAATGATTAAAATTGAGGATGCCTTAGTCAAGAGAGGATTCATCAAGATATACAATGAAAAAAACTCATCAAAATCCTCCAACAATTACAATAATGGTGACAAACCCAAGTTTTGGCAACGAAATAAGAACATTGGAAACAACGATGGTGCAGTTGAAATTCAAAATACAAAACCTATATTCAACCTAACTGTAGACACCACCAAAACTAATGAAAATAAAAATCCTCCCAACAATCAAAGCAACAACCAAAGCAACAACCAGGGCAACAAACAAAATGTTAGCCAAAGCAAAAATCAAGGTAATGATGGATCTAGAGAACCATTGTATTGAGCATCCTCAAATCAAATGAGGTTCACACCCTTTGGGAAATCACTAGAATAAACATTAAAAGAACTTCTCGAATCTAAGGTCATAACTCTACCAAAAGCAAGAAATTGGGAACCACAAGTTAAACCCTGATGGTGGAATGAGGCCCATTTATGTGAGTTTCACTGGAACAAGGGACATAAAACCAATGATTGCATGCAGTTGAAACACTTGATACAAGATCTAATTGACAACAAGACGGTATTTTTAGAAGGACTCTAGAAAAATAATGACCATGGGGCATTCAAGAACACTCTACAAACTATGAGAAAGGAGAGTCCTCATCATCAAATAGCAAGGGAAAGAACATAAACTATGTCTATGACACCACCATTCTTTATATTGAGGTGGTTGATGATCCAAACCATGACAAATCAAATCCTATTTTCAATGATAACCCAACAAACGATGACACCATGGGACATGAACAAAATGTCATTGCAATTGAAAATCATCACCATAATGTTGACACTACCTCACATCAAATCAATGTTATCAAAATCAGAGAGCCACAAGACTACACACCTATCAATGCAATCACATGAGGACAAGCCAAGGTAATATTGAAAGGAGCTACCCCTTCCATGTCCACATCAATTGCAGAAGATACCCGCACAAATATCCATATTAGAACTTCTCAAGATTTCACTTGCTTACAAGGAAATCTTGGATCAAGCTCTAGTTTCCACCACAATACCCAACAATCTAGAGGTTTTCCAATTCCAAACTATGGTGGGACATTTGACTGCACCACAGTGCTTATCCTTTTCTAAACATGATGATGTATCCATCAATCAATCATCCTTGCAATGCTTCCCTACACATTAAGGTCCTAATCCACAAGCACCATGCTAAACATGTCCTAATAGATGGAGGAGCCGACCTGAATATCTGTACTTTGAAACTTTTCCATGCACTAGGCTATTCATAGAATGCCATTGATCCTAGAAGGAAAATCACAATAAAATCATATGATGATGAGGAGAGATCTTCACAAGGATTGATAGTGCTACCTATTCAAGTGGGACCAATTGTCAGAGATATAGTATGTCAGGAGTTAGACAAAGAGTTAACCTACAACATACTCTTGGGAAGACCTTGGATTCATGACATGCAAGCAGTACCATCCACATATCACTAGTGTTTGAAGTTCCCATTCAATGGGCAGTAAATCACTATTGCAGTTGATTCAAACAACCCCCAATATTGTAACACCCTCAAGACAAGCCAAGATGCTCTTGTACCACACAACAGGGAAGCTCCAACTCAGGGTTTATCAAATGATGGGAAATAATTAAATTCCTTGTCAAAGTGGGTTGAGAAAAAAGAGCAATTAAAGGATAAGGATATCGGTGATGTCAACCCCTCAAGTATAGAAACTACATCAAATCCTACTCCGCAAAATTAGGAAATTTAACTTGAATCGTTATCAAAACAAGTTTCCAAGATCCAATTGAAAGACAAAGGCATGGGGGAATACTCATTTCAGCAATCCTTATGTTTATCACAACTTTCATCTTCTCCAAAGTCATAGGGACAGTCATCAACATCAAGACGGTAATCATCACAACCCACCACACTATTTGATGGAACCTTTGTAAGAGCAAGCACATTAGTGGATGAGTCAGATGACAAGGAGGTTTTAAAATGGTTGTACAAAGACGAAGAATCATCACAAGAATCCATCTCAAGTGTACAGATAAAACATTATGGAAAAGGAAAGGAAATCATGGAAAAGATGGGATACGAGGGAAAAGGTCCTATTGGTAAAAGGAAGGCATCATAGAACCAATGCAACTTGTCACCATGCAAACCAAAGATAAAACAAGATTGGGGTATATAGGAGAATCCAGAGAAGAAACCATACAACAAGTTGTTGAAAGAATCCTACAACTACAAGCTAGTGATGCTCATGAAATTGATTCAAATGATTATAAGTGGGATTCGTTATCTGAAGAGTCTTGTCATGATAAGGAAATTGATGTAGTCCAAAAGTATACACCCATACATGAGGAGGGTCAAATTTCAGGATATAGATCGCTTGAAATAGGATCACTACACATTGATGATTCCAGCGAAGACAATCAGACTCGGAGTGAAACGAATAATTCAGAGGAGAGTTACCTTATAGACATCAATTTCATTATTGGACAATCTGAAGACATTACCATCGGGACTCTTACTGCATCTGAATTTAGCCAATCTAATGACTCCTTTCCCCTAGTACATCTTGAACTAATATATTGGGATCAAACTGAGCCATCTGATATCCTTCTCTTTTCAAATGATGAAACCATTGTCAACTTCCTTTGCTTCACCAATCCCGAGAAAGATTCCACCATTGAACATTGTAACGAAGCTTCCAACCAGGAGAGTGTCGAATTTTCTAGCTACAAAATGAATAATATAGGGAATAGATCTGATGGTGAAAACCATTCAATGGCAGTATCAGATCTAGAAAAAGTAAAAACAAAGAGCGTATCCAATAGTGAAAACCTTTCAGAGGCACTAAAGGATGGCATATTTGACACACTCCCCAAACACTTTCAGGAATGATCAAAAGTATTGGTCGAACCCACCCAATCTATCAATATTGGAAATGAAGAAACAGTGAAGACTATCCATTTAGTAAAATCCTTGACAGATCAAGAAAAACCAAACTTCATCAAATTATTCACAAAAAAGAAAATCAACTTAGCTTGGTTTTATGCTAACATGCCAAGGATTGATCCAGAACTCATCATGCATCACCTATCTCTTCCAACAGGAGTAAAACTGGTCAAACAAAAATTAAGGAAAATGCATCCCCGCATTGCCATATTGGTCAAAGTAGAACCGAAGAAGTTATTGGATGTAGGATTTATCATACCTATCGACTATTCAGAGTGGATTTCTAATATTGTACCTATTTCCAAACTAGACAAAAGCATCAGAATTTGCGTAGATTTCAGAGATCTCAACAAGGCTTGACCAAAAGATTTTTTTCCTCTAGCTAACATTGACATCATCATGGACTTTACTGCTGGCCATGAAATGCTCTTGCTTATGGATGGATTTTTAGGATATAGTCAAATCAAAATTGCACCTAAGGATCAAGATAAGATAGCCTTCACATGTCCATGGGGCACTTTTTGCTAGAATTCCATGCCATTCAGGTTGAAAAATGTTGGAGCCACATAAAAGAGAGCAATGACCACCATCTTTCATGATATGATGCACACTTTTATGGAAGACTATGTAGATGATATGTTGGAAAAATCCTACACTAGAGGACATCTAGAAATTTTAGATAAAATCTTCACTAGACTAGAGAAGTTCAATGTGAGACTAAATCCCAAGAAATGTGTATTTGGTGTAACATCAGCTAAAATTTTGGGGTGCAAGTCAAAGCCATCATGGATATGCCTCCCCCTAAAAACATCAGCCAGCTCAAATCCTTGCAAGGAAGATTCCAATATATCAGGAGGTTTATTGCACAACTGGCTGACAAAACACACCCCTTCAATCACTTGCTCTACAAGAATGTATCTTTTTGATAGGATGAGAAATGTGAAGGAGACTTCAATCAATTGAAACAATATCTAATGAGTCCACCTTTCTTGATACCACTAGCAGAAGGAAAGCCACTTTTATTGTACATAGCAACAACTGAGATATCATTGGGAGCCTTGTTAACATAAGAATATTCAACAGGAAAAGAAAGGGCGTTATATTATATTAGCATAACCTTAAATGGCTATGAGATCAATTACACCTTCATTGAAAAGGCTTGTCTAGTAGTAGTGTTTTCTACCCAACAATTACAACGTTACATGCTCACCCATACCATCAAGTTAATAGCCAAGATAGATCCACTAAAATACCTTCTAAGCAAAGCTAATTTGACTAGAAGACTAGCTAAATGGGTCATGATGCTGAGTGAATTTGACATCCAACATGTTGATAGGAAGGCAATCAAAGGACAAGCAATCGTAGACCAGTTAGTTGAAGCACCATTACAAGACAATCATCCCATGAACATTGAATTTCCATATGTTGATGTCCTAACAGTATCCACACAACAATGGGTCTTGTACTTTGATGGTTAGTATAAACAACACAAATCAAGAGCCAAAATCTTGTTTATCTTGCCACAAGGACACACCGTTCCTAATTCTTATAGATTGATGTTCTCTTGCACCAACAACATAGTCGAATATGAATCCTTAATCATTGGAATCAAAGTAGCAGTTGAGTGGAATATCACAGAGTTATATGTCTATGGGGATTCACAACTAGTCATTAATCAAGTAAGTGATGACTATCAAACAAAGGATGACAAGATGATTCCCTACAAAAGAATTGTTGATGACTTCAAAAAGTACTTTGTGGAAATAATATTTGAGCAGATTCCTCAAAGTGACAACAAAGCCATTGATGCCATGGTGACCATTGCTTCTCTCTTATAGATTCTGGAGAAACGAGCCCATTACAAGTTCATGGTGGAACAATTGTTCAACCCATCTTATCACAACCCTGAGTCCCAAGTTATCTACCATCTAGATGAGGCTGACACTTCCCTCTACAGGAAAATCTATATGTACCTAAAAGATAACACCCTCCCTCTAGACCTATCCCATAATAAAAAATGAAACTTCATTCGCCAAACCACCTGACACACCCTTACTGCAGATGTCCTTTATTGATAAGGTCTTGATGGAACTCTCCTCCGATGTCTAGAACGTGGCGAGTTTGAAACGTCTTTATGGGAAGTACATGAAGGTTTTTGTGAAACTCATTCAAGTGGTTTAACCCTAGCTAGGAAACTTCTCCATCTAGGATATTATTGGTTGACATGGAAAAGGATTCTTTTCAATTTTTCAAGAAATTCCAAAAGTGCCAGATTCATGGCAATCTCATCCACACACCAGCACAAGAACTACACCCTTTTACATCAACATGTCCCTTTTTTCAATGGGGATTGGACCTCACAAAACACACCACACCACTAATTAGTCAGATAATTCTTTGTCTTAAAATTGACACATCAGAGGCTTGCATCTGAGGCTGACCCCCTGCTGCCTACTCTATGGCTTAGAAGCCATTCTACCTATTGAGGTTGAACTGCCATCACTCTGAGTGTCACTAAAAGGAATCATTTCAGATGAGGATTATAGAGTGTCCAGGTTACATGAATTAGAACTCTTGGATGAGTATCGTCAACATGAAGTGGATCACCTGAAGGAATATTAGCAAAGGATATCTAGAAGCTACAACCACAGAGTCAAGCCTAGAACATTTCAGGTTGGTGATTTAGTTTTGAAAGAGAATCCCCACAATCAACAAGGTCGAGAGAAGAAGGGGGAATTTGAACCAAACTGGCTAGGTCCCTTTGTCATTGTCTCAGTCTTTGGATCAAGAGCATATTAGTTGTCTACACCTGAATCATCCAGTGCATCAGAAAAGGTCCTAAAAAAATACCAAAAACATCAAAAAATGTCTTGAAAAAATGGTCACCTTGATGAAAACCTAGAAAATAGGTGTCTTGGAAACAACAACAAAAAAGCAAAAAAGAAAAAAAATCCAAATAAAAAGCAAAAAAATATCAAAAAATACAAAAAAATAAAAAAATCCAAAAAAAATTAGAAAAAGGATTGAAAACAGTAAAAAATAAAAATAAAAAGTCATCCTCTAGTGAAAACCACTTCGGTGGTGCTTTGGGCAAGTACCTTGGTGAAAACCTGGCAAATAGACACCTTGTGTAAAATAAGCACTCTCCATCCATCTTGGGCTATGTAACTTGCTTTGCATCATTCCCCCATCACGCTTCCATATTTGTGTCTGTCATGCATCCATGTCCACATCATAGCTTGATCTAGTGTTTGTATCATGATCTCCCCTAGTACTACTCAGCCCATTCTGAAAATTAGTTTGTCCTATCACATCGCACTAGGGGCATTTCCTACATTGGATTGGATTCATGTACATTCTTGAGGTCATAAAATCGAAAATCCAAAAACATTCATAAAATTGAAAATCCAAAAACATTTATATAATTGAAAATCCAAAAACATTTATAAAATCGTAAAATCCAAAAACATTTATAAAATTAAAAATCCAAAAACATTGATAAAATTAAAAATCCAAAAACATTTATAAAATTGAAAATCCAAAAACATTCATAAAATTGAAAATCCAAAAACATTCATAAAATTGAAAATCCAAAAACATTCAGAAAATCAAAAATCCAAAAACATTCAAAACATATCAAAAACCAAAAATAGGTCAAAAAGTCAAAAAGACAAAAACATAGTCATCTTATCGAACTACATCATCTCTAAGCTTTGAACGTAGGCAAGTTTGATCTTTGATTATCCCCTGAGACATTTAGGTCAGTCTTCTAGGAGTCTATCATAATAAACTGGCATTTTCACATTCGTGTCTTCATCTTGTAAAAATTGGTCAGGTCGTCAGCCGAATTACATTGTCTCTAAGCTTTGAACATAGGCAAGGTTAATCTTTGATTGTCCCTCGAGACATTTAGGTAATTCTTCTAGGAGTCCATCATAATAAACTGGCATTTTCACGTTCGTGTCTTCATCTTGTAAAAATTGGTCGGGTTGTCAGTCGAACTACGTGGTCTCTACATGTACAACGTAGGCAAGGCTAATCTATTGATCATCCCCCAAGGTCCCTAGGATAAGTCTTTAGGTTAGGTTTTGGTCATCACGATTGTCTCTCACCCTGGATTGGGGGAAAAATCCTGAACTCACTGGGGGCAAATAAACTTTGGGCTTAAACCAACAGGCAAACAACAGTAGTACAACACAACCACAAACAATTATCATAGTGCAACTCAACATTGAACATCAATCACACAAATAGAAACGCATCGAACACACAAATAAAAACAGCCAAATCAAATCAAAAGTGAACTTCAAATGGATGATGTTCTTTCAGAATCATGGGTTTATCACAATAAACGCAAATGTTCAATTATTGTACTTAGATTTTGTTATAATATATCTGGAGCCCCTCGATGATGTATCGAACTAGAGGAGCTAGGAAGGAGTATGATTTTTCTTTGTTTTTTTTTTGTGAGTTGATCATTATTATTGTGCAAATTTTTGCGGGACGTGCTCTACAAAGTATCACTAATGACATTCTAAATTTGCATAGGAAAATGGTTAACTCTTGTTTGTTTACACAAGCGATATTCAGGTCATCTCGGTTTAATTATACTTAGATGATTTTGTTAACTTGCACTATCAAACATCATGGAAGTAGTACTCAGGTCATCATGGTCTAAATATACTATTGATGCTTGTACTCACTTTCAACATTTTAAAGGCCCAATGATGATAAAAAGCATGACAAATCAGCTATTACGAATGACAACTTTTGCATACGAGATCTGCATGGTTAGAGTAGATTGCATCCATGTTAGTTTGCATCTGTATTTATGGTATTTCCAAAGCTACAGCAATGATGTTATCTCTTGCATTAAGGGATTGAGTACACTTGACATTTCCAAAAACACATCATTTTCATGTAGTTACACATCACTTGCATTATCATTTACATCAATTAGAAAACATTCTCATTTAGTGGAATATCAGTTGCATCATCATTTTCATACATTAGAGAATATTATCATATCATTTATTCATCCATACATCATATCATAATATTTGCATCAGAAAAATACAAAAAAGACGTGCATCACATCTCATTTACATAATCAAAATCATTTCATATAGTGGCATTAGGAACAAGGTTCAGTAACCTTAAATGAGTGAGTCTCTTCAGATTTCCAAAAGAATTGGGAAATATGTCAGGTTTTGTGAAAGCTTAATCTAACAAAGAATCAATTGACGACAACCTTCCCACAACTCTTGGAAGTTGGATAGATTCACTCATTTAAGCTTAAGACCCTAGAACACAATCATCTGCATAATCATTTGCATCACATAGTCATCATTCATCATTACAAAACATCACACATCATTTGCATCTCATCCATACAAAATTAATATAAACATCACATTTTATCACACATCATTATTGCATAATCAAATCCATTTCACATAGCATAAAACATCATTTGCATAAATCCATAAAACATATAGAATCATCCATCATTACATTATCATATCATATCATCATTGCATACATTCTCATAGAATTAGGTACCATCACACAATAGTTTCATCTACACATTCATTCATTCATTACATCATTTATTTGCATAAAAATAGTACAAAAAAATCAAATCCATCACATTGAATATCATCAACATCATGCATATCATATCGTCATCATATAGAACATCACACGACATACATAATAGAAAGTAAATGCATCAATCATTATCATCGTGATCATTATCACATAAATCATAGACACATAGATCAATCATTATCATCACTGCATATCATATATAACTCAAAATAATGTCAAGTGTACAAGTATATCCAAATATCGAGAGGTACATCATAAAAAATGGCATAAATCATAATGTCTCAACTGTTATACATCAGGTCTCGGTACATCATCAAGTCTCAGTACATTAATCAATCCTATACTAGGGCATATCAATCAATCATAGAAGTCAAACCACATCGCCCAATCAAATTTGAATCTGCCTACACATGTGGAAATCCTCCTATGATCATAACATATCACAAATCAGCAATCTTATCAATCAATCAATCTAATCTAATCAGCTCCAATGAGATTTTGATCAAATCTCGTTGAGAATCTATCATTGGTCTTCACCTATCATGAGGTTCATCAATCAATCAATGCAGCCTCACCTATCATGAGGTTCATCAATCAAATCAACCTTGCCTATCATGAGGTTCATCATCCAATCAAATCAACCTCACCTATCATGAGGTCAATCATCAATCTATTAGTGCACCTCGCCTATCATGAGGTCCATCAATCAATCAAACTATCACTAATCCTCGCCTATCATGAGGTCAATCATCAATCTATCATTGATCCTCGCCTATCATGAGGTCAATCATCAACTATCAAATCAACATCATCAAATCAATCGGCTGAACGCGATCATCAAACATCAAACACAAAGAGGCAACATAAGGAATGAAATAATCAATTAATCAATCTAATCTGGCAGGCTCAATCTTCTTTTTCAAGAGATAAACGATGTCTATTATCAAAGTATCATTGGTTTAATGTTGCATCATCATCACATCATTGCAAAATCATCAAATCATCAAAATTCCAAACTTCACCAATTTATCTCTCGAGAGGGCATATATACGTCAGTTCCTGAAAATCAACATCTGGGGCATCAAAAACTTTTCTCGGCATCAGTATCAAATTTTTCTTTGAAGCAACGTGTAAACACATTACTTCAAAGAGGGGAAAAATGTATATACCTAAAATTGGTCAACACATTTAATTAATTAAATACTAGTTATTTAATTAATATTTCAACTACGTATAAATAAATTCTCAATTTATTTATATTGTTCATTTTCTAAATTCTCCAAATCTAAAAACATATTCTTCTAAATTAATTAAATAAACAAATTTCCATAAGCTCGTTTTATTTAATTAATCTTCACTAATCTCGATTAGGAATTTGAGCACATGTCTACAACTTTTTTTGCCACCTCACCAAGGTCACATAAAATTAAATAATTCTAATTTTTAATTAGAATTATCTTCAACCAATTTTAAAAGCACATGGCTTATTCCTTACACACTTCCACCAATTTTCAAAGACATGGTCTTTTCTTCCCACAGTTGAGTTTTCCATCCAAATGGCATGTTTTCTTTGGTCAAGGAGACAACATCTTGATTCTCTCCA
>VDFB02321760.1:0-20868 GCA_007258455.2 Sequoia sempervirens
TCTTCTTCTTATGTACTAGTGATTGACTTTTATAGAAATTTCTATGGACTAACTAGTATTCAAACTTAGGACCTCCCATTTGGTGTTAGGATGCTCTACTATTGAGCTAATGACTCACATTGTGATGAGTCTTTTTATGACTTAGGTGTGTATCATTTCTCCAACACACTCCCTTGCGCCACAACATAGGTGTCAAATGCACCTAGCTTGGCTCTAATACCATACAAGAATACCAATTATGAGGACCTCCTATAAAAATATGACATGAAAAACCGTGAACAATATTTAAAAGATAATCCATAGTCTATCTTATTATTTATGCATATTTTCTAGGACCACCTATGCCCAAAACACAAAATAGTTTTTATAAATACACCAATTAGATCTTATAAAATGCATTACTTAGATCAAATTATATGGTAAATTAAATATAATTAATGATTACTTTTTCTTTTAGTATGAAAGAGGTTAAATTCCAATATATGTTCTAGTGGGCTTGATTGAGTGACAAGGTGGAGTGATTGTTGTAATGAAGAACTTGCTAGGAAAGCTAACCAAGTTAAAATGTACACCTATACATACATCATTGTGGTAATATAGACCTATGTCATAAAACACAATTGAGTCCTATTAGTTCCAAAGTATTTTAGCAAAGAGGTTACAATTGCAAGAGATCCGTATATGCATTTATTTTAGATTAAGTCATTTAACCTTAAATAATTTTAAGAACATACATAAGGACCCTCTATATAAGTGCAAGGATTATTTGCCTAATTTGTAAAATTTTTAAAAGGAATAACAATGATGGGAAAATCAAGACAAGATGCAACAATTTAGAATTCCTAAAAGGTTTACAATTATTAGAGCCAAAGTAGGTTATATTTTGGTTTTATATTATAAAATGATTCAAGAATCTATAAGGCCAAAGAACCATAAGCATTGCAAACTTTAGTTTAGAAGCATAAGGGATTGGATATTTTCATTCCTAAACATGGTTTTCATTAAAAAAATTACTCATGTACTATACATACATATTCATGTATATGTGAATATATCTACATATGTATACATACACATGCACATATCTAAATATGTATATATGTATATATGTATATGTAGCTATGTAGACACATTCATGTATACATACATATGTAAATATGCATGTATATATGTATATACATACATTTATTTTCTATATGTATATATATATATGTATACATATATACGTATACATAAATACACACACATATGTATGTATGTATGTATGTATGTGTGTATGTATATTTATGTATACGTATATACATGTATGTATATTTATATGTGTATGCATACATGTATATATATGTATATATGGATACACACACATTTTGGTTTTGTTTTGTAAGCATCCTCTTTTGAGGACAACCCTTTGTTGATGATGTTGAGTATTAGTTTGTTGTAAGTGTGTTTATTATTTTAATATCATTTCAAAGTGTGTTTATTATTTTAATATCTTTTTAAAACAATATTTTATTTATTTATAAATTTTGGTATAATCTCTAATTTTATAATATGTTTGTGTGTGTAGGTTGAGTTGCATAATTGTTAGGGGCACACACAATCAACACAATGCAAGATAATAACTAATTCAAGGGATCGAAGTTCAGTTTCTAGTCAAGCAAAGAGAGGCATAATGTTTCATTAATAGCATTTGCTACACATACATAAACACTTTTATATCTTTATGACACATTCATAACTATTTTCATGAATATATATTGGTGATATTTTGTAGTCTAAGAGACAATGTTGGCCTCATGTCACTGTATATGATATTTTCATGATGTATTATGTATGTCTTCATGACCTTATCAAGAGATCAATATATAAATATTTTGTGCATATTCATAGCAAATGGTTTGTGCTTATTCTATCTATCTATATTACCCTTTATCTCTATCTCTCTTTATCACTATCTCTCTCACATATATATGATGTGCATGAATGTTGAATGGCATACATGTAATGAACCCATACTAATTCTAACTCTATTTAGCCTATCAACAAATAAATATTCAACATTGGTCTTCTAGATTTACATACATCTTAAGAATTTACTACCATAATCCATAAGACAAAGCAACAATAACCCATATGGGTGTTTAGACTCACAAGTGAAAGTCAAAATGTTATAGCTAGCTATCCCTTCACTAAAAAATAGTAGGGTTTTTAGTTCAAACAAGGAATTACCCCATTTTATTGTATGGTTCTATATACTAAAACCCTATCTCCAATAACACACATAAAGTAAAAAAAATATCTACTATGTTTGGCTTCATGAATGCAACACAAGCTTCTAAATGTCCTAGGTAGAGCAATAGATTTCATTCACATAGTAGAAATTACAAGCTAATGCTTTTTAACATGATTTCTAGAATTTCATACAAGAATAGCTTTTTCTCTTACATTACATATAAAAATACTAAAAAGAACCTTCATAAAAAATCATACCTCATTACCACCAAGTAAAAACTATTAGGTTTACATACTCGAATTTCACAAGCTTCAAAAATGTATAATTTGCACTACCTTCTTCCTCCTTTTGCCTCTATCCTCCCCTTTTCCCTCTTTCTTTTCCTTTTAATCCTTCCTTGATTTCCACCATTTTTGCCATATTCTCTACATGTTTCCCATTTCCACTTCCTTTGCTTTTATTTCTTCCCACTTTGTGAACAATAAAGTCCCACTCTCTCTTCACTTACTATCATTCAAGTTTCCTCGAATAGCGTACCTCAACATTAATGCTTGATACTTAATATGATGGGGCCAAAAGGTGGGGTGGCCACTTTTTGGCCCCACATCTTTTTGCACTCGCTCTAATAAGGTTTGTCCTTTTGATAATAGTAATGTCCAAAGGTGGCTCTTGTTTGCATGTGGATACATTTATACCAAACATCAACTTTTAGTGATATGTGTGAAGATTTTGTAGTGGTTCTATATATTGTTCTTATTCTCTAAATATAAAGGAGGATGAATAATCAAGTCATGATGGACTAATGAAAGAAGATGAATTGAATAGTGATAGAAACTAGTCTACTATAGTTAGTGATGATGAAAATACATTATATAAAATTATGCAGGGATTCTCATATTACTTAGAATCTCTAGTGTTACAATATGAATAGTATTTTAAACACATGATAGACCTTTTTCTAGAGTGTCTCTACAAACTTGTGACCATTGAATTTGCTTGGTAGTATAGAAAATTGCATTATAATACATCAAATAATAGGGTAGAGAATGTAATTGTTAATTTTATGGTTTCCAAGACCAAACTTTGTAAATGATATTAATTGAGGGCATGAAGACACAATCAAGTCTTTGTTCTTGATGGTTTGATTTATATTTTCAATCAATGGTTCCATTTATACACACTACATGAGGAAATTGTTCAATAAGAGTAACTTATAGTTTTAGTCAATTATATTTCAATTTGTACACACTACATGAAGACAATGCTATCAATGATATGATTCTGGATTTTTTATAAGATTTAATATTATAATACCTTAACAAATCAAGCTATGACTTTCATGGTTCAATCCTACATGTATGAAATTTGCATTTTCATCTACAAGTTTGACCCTAAATTTGTAGTTTTAAAACTATTTTGTGAGCTTAACCCTACATTTCTAGTCTTTAGGAATGTATTTATTTTCATTTTTTAGACTATGTTGAGAGCTATTATAATGTTTTTTTGCACTAATTTTTGGAGGAAACTCGTTTTTCCTTACTCAAACCTTTGGATTATGCAAAACGGGGAAGCAAAATACTATTAAAAATGCTTTAAAAACGTTCAAACAAGTGCAATTTGAATTCAACAAATTTAAAAAAATTTGCATATATAGGGTTTCAAAATTAAACAAATACATGCATTTTGAACTTAAAAAAAAGGAATTTTAAATACCTCGTGCTCAATAGTGGTCGATATGCGAATTGGAATGATGAAGTTTGAAGAAAACGACCCGAACTTTGCTTTCGTTGGTGAAAAATTTTGTTGGGGGGTCGCCGTCCGCTTTCTGTTCGCCGCGCGCAGATTACTGGTAATTCACAGTGAAAGTGTGAAAGTGAAAGCACTTTCACACTTTTTTTGGTTTTGTCATATGTAAGGGGGTTCGGCCGAACCTTGTTCGGCCGAACCCCCTTACATATGACTTTTTTATTAGGCTCGGTGGGGGTTCGGCCGAACCACTTTGCTAGGGAGAGTGTGGAAATTTTGAAAATTCCTTCCTCCACAAAAGTGTAAACCACTTATGTGGCTTCACCCTATAATCCTTAATCCATTATCAAACAGCGACAAACCTTTCAAAAATGGGGCGATAAAATTTGTGAGAGGTTTAACATCCAACATCAGTTTTCTACACCATATCATCTCAAGGAAACGACCAGCGAGGCCACAAACAAAACCATGCGATGAATCTTGAAGAAAACCATGTGATCTTTGGACGCGTTGACATGTTCAGTGAACCACGCGGGCTTGTCGAACAGCATCCTTGGCGAGAGCTACACCCTATGCTCTAGTCTCACGGATCGCCAAGCCATTCTACCTATTGAGGTTGATCTACCATCATTCTATGTGTCACTAAAAGGGATCATTTCAAATGAGGATTAAAGAGTGTCTAGGTTATAGGAATTGGAACTCTTGGATGAACGTTGTCAGCATGCGGTGGATCACCTAAAAGCATATCAACAGAGGATATCCAGAAGCTATCATCATAGAGTGAAACCTAGAACATTTTAGGTTGGAAACTTAGTCTTGAAAGAGAATCCTTGTAATCAGCAAGATCAAGAGAAGGGGAAATTTGAACCAAATTGGCTAGGTCCCTTTGTCATTGTCTCAGTCTTTGGATTAGGAGCATATGAGTTGTCCACACTAGAAGGGTATTTTTTTGATGAACCCCTCAATAGCCTACACCTCAAGAAGTTTTACTCTTGAATCATCTAGTGCATTGGAAAGAGTCCTGAAAAAATACCAAAAACATCAAAATGTCTGAAAAAAAAGGTTGCCTTGATGAAAACTTGGCAAACAAGCATCTTGGTAGCAACAAAAAAAAATAAGAAAAGATCAAAAAATTAGAAAAAGAGAAAAATACAAAAAAAAAGTGAAAAAAAAATCATAAAATCTGAAAAAGTGCAATAAAAACAAGTAGTGAAAACCTGACAATAGGCGCTATTTGTGATAGGTTAGCTTTTCCATCTATTTGAGCATGCCGACCATTCACTTTCACCATTTTCTTTCACCATCAATTTGCCTATCAGTGGAAAGCTTCATGTACATATCCTGACATTGCGGTTGTGTCTCACCCTAGACTGGGGGCAAAATCTTGAACTCACTAGGGGTAATAAACTCTAAGCTTGAACCGACAGACAAACAACAGTAGTACAACACAACCCAAAACAATGATCATAGTGCAACTCAACATTGAACATCAATCACCATTAGAAACACATCAAACATCCAAATCAAAACAACCAAATCAAACTAGAAGCCAACTTCAAATGGATGATGTTGCTTCTGAATCATGGGTTTATCACGTTAAACACGAATGTTCAATTGTTATACTTTGATTTTTGTTATCATATTTCTGGAGCCCCTCGATGATGTATCGAACTAGAGGAGCCAGGAAGGAGTATGATTTTTCTTTGTTTGTTGTCTATGAGTTGATCATTATTGTTGTGCAAATTGTCACGGGATGTGTTCTACAAAGTATCACTAATGACATTTCAAATTTGCATAGGAAAATGGTTAAATCTTCTCTATTTATGCAAGCAATACTCAGGTCATCTCAGTTAATTATACTTAGATGCTTGTGTTAACTTGCACTATCAAACATCATGAAAGTAATACTCAGGTCATCATGGTCTAAATATACCATCGGTGCTTGTACTCACTTTCAACATTTTAAAGGCCCAATGATGATAAAAAATCACAACAAATAGGTTGTTACGAATGACAACTTTTGCATACGAGATCTGCATGGTTAGAGTAGATTGCATCCATGTTAGTTTGCATCTATATTTATGGGATTTCCAAAGCTGCAACAATGATGTTATCTCTTGCACTAATGGATTGAGTACACTTGGCATTACCAAAAACACATCATTTGCATACATTAGAAAACATTATCACATCATTCATCCATCCATGCATCACATCATAATATTTGCATCAAAAAACACAAAAAGACATGCATCGCATCTCATTTACATAATCAAAATCATTTCATATAGTTGCATTAAGAAAGTGTTTCACTAAGTTGAAATGAGTGAGTCTTCAGATTTCCAACAAAATTGGGAAATATGTCAAGTTTTGTGAAGCTTAATTTAACAAAGAATCAACTGACGACAACCTTCCCACGACTCTCGGAAGTTGGATAGATTCACTCATTTAAGCTTAAGACCCTAGAAGTTTCGAAGCATTACAAATTAAGTTAAGCATAATCATTTGCATCACATAACCATATCATTGCAAAAACATCATACATCATTTATATAATCATTACATCCCATTATCATTATATCCATACATAATCAATATGAACATCACATATCATCACATCTCATTGGCATAATCAAATCCATCTCACATAGCATAAAACGTCATTTGCATAAAACCATAAAGCATATTAGGATCATCCATCATCATCACATAGACATCATTATCAGATAGAATTAGGTACCATCGTATGATCATTTCATATAACATTCATCCATTCATTGCATTATTTATTTGCATCAGAAAATAACAAAAACATCAAATACATCACATATCATTGGCATAATAAAATCCATCCCATGCATCATATAGGCATCATTCATAAATCATTATAGAATCATAACACATTAATTACATCATCATTTGCATCCATAGCATATCATCTCATCAGGATCATCATCATAAACATAGAAATTAAATGCATCCATATCATATCATCATCATAAACATAGAAATTAAATGCATCCATAGTATATCATCATCATCATAACATAGAAATTAAATACATCCATAACATATCATCATCATAACATGGAAATTAAATGCATCAAAGCCATCCATCATCATATAAACACATAGATCATAATCATCGCCGCATATCATATAACCTCAAAATCATGATGTCAAAGTGTACAAGGATATCAAAAGTATGAAGAGATACATCAATATAAAAAATGGTAGTGCATCATAAAGTCTGACAACAAGACGAATATCATCAATGTCTCAACTGAATAAAGAGTGTATACATGTCTAGAAATACATTAGAAAATCATAAACTAGAGCTATGTCGTGCTCCCCCCAGATGGTGTTGGCATCCTAGGACCAGTACCTCCCCCTCCACCTGATGTCCCCGCACCAGGATCTCTCCGATCTCCAGGCAATGGCTACGTAACACCCACCCTAATAGTTTGAGACTGAGACCTGCCAGACCGAGACTATGCAAAGCTCTCCCGCTGCTCTAGAGGAACCGCATCATGATATCGGCCCCTGTAGAACTTAGCCTCTTAAGCAGTGCAATGAATCTCTCTAAAATAATCCAATGTACTTGCAGCCGCTGCAGCCTGCTATAGCCTCTCGATAATGGCCTCGGCCTGCTCCGCCTCTTGTCTCAGGGCATCCCTCTTGGTAGTCAATGTGGAAATATTCCCCTATAACTGTCCTTGCACTTGTCCCTACATCTGGGCCTGTATTTGTGCAAGTTGTCCTTGCACCTGCTGCCTAGCAGCATCTCTCTTATCCGTCAGAGTCTACACCTGCCCTTGTGCCTGCATAAGAAGAGCCTGCACCTGCTCTAGCTGATCCTAATTTGGGGCATATCAAGGAGAGATGACAACCCACATCGTGTAATAATGGTTGTCTCATGTGTCAAATGACGAATCGAATCCCAAGTCCTCGGGAACTACTCTCTAATTTATAAACTAGTCAAAGGCTCCTATCATCGCAAAATCACACATCAGTCCATCAATCAACCAACATCAACTGACATCAATCAATCAATCCAAATCAATCAAACTATCAATCTAATCAGCTCTAGTGATACTTTTGATAAAATCTTGTGAGCATCAATCTATCACTCAACCTCGCCTATCATGAGGTTTATCAAATCAATCAATTCAACCTTGCCTATCATGAGGTGTATCAAATCAATCAACTCAACCTCGCCTATCATGAGGTTTATCAAATCAATCAAATCAACCTCACCTATCATGAGGTTTATCAAATCAATCAATGCACCTCACCTATCAAGAGGTTCATCAATCAACTCAACCTCGCCTATCATGAGGTTTATCAGATCAATTAACCTATAATTGATCCTCGCCTATCATGAGGTCAATTATCATCATCCTATCATTGAATCTCACCTATCATGAGATCAATGGACATCTAACCTATCGAAATCATCAATCATCATCAACACAATGACTGACATGATCACACATCATCAAAATGAAGGAGTCTCAACAAGAAAATCATCAAACTTCATCAATGCGCTAAAAAATCATGTGTTAGAGAAATCCATCAATGCACTAAAACGGACCTTTAATGCATCGAATTACTCTATGCGTTGAAATATTTCACCGATGTGCCAGAACATAGTCCTGATGTGCCAAAGTACCCGATGCACTATTCCATTTAATCAATGCGCTAATCTAATTTCCCTATGTGCTAGATTATTCTATGCACTAAAACAGTTCATGATTGTGCTACTTAGGGTCACCTATGTGCTACTTTATCCTATGCGCTAATTCATTTATCCTATGCGCTACATTTGTAACCCTATGCACTAGATTAGTCAATACGCTATAATAGTCTATATATGGGCTATTTCGGTCTCCTAATGCGCTAAACATTTTAAAACCAAATTCAAACGAAAAAGGGAGGGAAAAACATAATGCACGAAATAAAAGGCAATTTTTGGGGTACTCACTGGAGGTCCGTACACTGCTGGGCGGTTGTGCCACCTGACTCACTCAAATCGGTGTGTGGTAAGGGATCACCATTTTGCTCCAAGTTTTCTCAATCGCTCTCACAAATTTTTCAAATTGCAAAATGTACAAGTGACCTTTCTAATTAACTTTTTAACCTTTTAAAGGTTAATTAAGTGGCATTTTATGGGGTTGTTTTATTTTTATTTTTCAAAGGGGCCTTAATTAATTATATTATCACCTGCTGACTTCTACATCATTTTTTGAGAGATAAATCGTTTCTGATGCACAAAATTTTGAGATCACCATCAAATCATCGAAAAATCATCAATTTTTTCAAAAAATCCCAAAAATTCTAAAATTCACTGATTTATCTCCCAAGGGGGCATATATCTGTCAATATCTGAAATTCAACGTCTAGGGCATCGATTTTTTTTTCTTGGCATCAGTATCAAATTTTTCTTTGAAGCAATGTGTAAACACATTACTTCAAAGAGGGGCAAAATATATACACCTAAAATTGGTCATGACATCTAAATAATTAAATACTAGTTATTTAATTAATATTCGACTACGTATAAATAAATTCTCAATTTATTTATATTTTTTCATATTTTCTAATTCTTCAAATCTAAAATTCATATTCTTCTAAATTAATTAAATAAACAAATTTCTTAAGCTTTTTTTATTTAGTTAAGTTTCACTAATCTCGGATTAGGAATTCAAGTACATGTCTACAACTTTTTATGCCACCTCACCAAGGTCACATGAAATTAAATAATTCTAATGTTTAAATTATAATTATTTTCAAACACATGGCTTATTCCTCACACACTTCTTCAACTAATTTTCAAACGCATGGTCTTTTCTTCCCACACTTTCATCTTCCATCCATTTGGCATGCTACCTTTGGTCAAGAGATTCCTACATCCATTTGGCATGTTGTCTTTGGTCAAGGGGACACCACCTTGATTCTCTTCATCTCCACCATTCATCCTTCTTGTTTGAATCTGGACCGTCGATCGTTGCCACCTCACAAGATGCTTGGAAAATCCTATAAATACAACCCTTTGCCATTGTATTTGGAATCCACATTTGAGTAGAGTTATCATGTAGGAATATCATTTGAGCATTAGAGAATTTTGGAGTCTTATAGTTACATTTCATATCATGTTTTGCATCATAGTTAGATCTTAGAATCACTCTTTGCTTCATAGTTGCATTTTAGATTAGCATATTCATAGTTAGAATTTGAGCATATGTAGAATCATCCTAGCTCAATACCATAGTATCTACCTCGAATCATCTAACACCATCATCCATTCATCATAGTATCCATTATCATTTTCGTCATATAGTTTCATGTAGGAATTTAATTGGCTTGCATGTCAAATATTTTCTCGTTTCTCAAGTTGCCATTTTAACAACCATAGTGCACAAAGAAATCTGAGGGCCAAATGGTTTAATAAATCCTTGAGAATAGAGGACAATGAGACGTTCTTAAAATATTTGTTTAATTGCAAAATAGAGTAGTTTATTTGATTCAAATATTTGATATAATTCGTTTCATTAAGGTTTGTGTTGATTTACTAATTTTCTCACATTTCACACACACACAACCCTAGGTATCTTTTATTCAAATTTGTGCATATTCACATTCTGGTTAATCATTTGGATGTTCTATCACTTGGGAAGGTGTTGTTTTGATCCTTTCACTTAATTTTAGTTTTAGATATTGTATCCATCACTTGTTACTTCAATCAGATTCCAAGGTTGCTCCATATCAAGAGTTTTCTAGTGTTCATTAGCAGAAAGATAGTCAATCTTTATTTCTATTGATTTATCATAATTCCAGAGTTGCTCCAACAATCAAGAGTTTCCATTGTTTTTGACATCAAACTCATATTATCCTTTGTTGCTTGGATTAAGGTGTGTGTGTTAAATGTGCAAAGTTAGTATCAACACAAACCTTAATGAAATGATTTATATTCAAAGATTCGAAGCAAAGAAACTATTCTAATTTGCAACAAACTAAATCTTTCAAGAACGTCTCATCGTCCTTTATTCTTAATGATTCTTTAGCCTTTTGGCCCTTAGATTTTTATGTGCACAAATGCTATTAGAATGACACTTAAGAAACGAGATTAGTATTCAACATGCAAGCCAACTAAATGCCTACATGAAATTATATGCAAACAACATGATGATGAATGCCATGATGAGTGGAGGATGATGTTTATGATAAATGAACAAGCGAAGGTGGATGCTATGGTATTGAACTAGAATGATCTATATATGATTCTACATATGCTTAAATGCAAACTTAAAATGAACTAATCTAAAATGCAACTATGATGCAAGATTTAAAGCTAAGATGTAAATGCAAAGTAAAACATGATGTAAAGACTAGCTATAAGACACCAAAATTCTCCAAGCTCCCATGATAAAACCTGCATGATAACTTTACTTCAAATGTGGATGATAAATACAAGGCCCAAGGGTTGTATTTATAGCCTTTTCCAAACATATAGTTAGGTGGCAATAATCAACGGTCTAGATTCGAATAAGAAAAATGGATGGTGAAGATGAATAGAATCAAGATGTTGTCCCCTTGACCAAAGACAACATGCCATGTATGTGGAAGAATTTCTTGACCAATGGGCAACATGCCATTTGGATGGAAGATTCAAGTGTGGGAAGAGAAGACCATGTGCTTCCAAAATTGGTGGAAGTGTGGGAAGAATAAATCATGTGCTCCAAAATTGGTGGAAGTGTGGGAAGAAAAGACCATGCCATGTGTGTGGAAGAATCTCTTGACCAATGGGCAACGTGCCATTTGGATGGAAGATTCAAGTGTGGGAGGAAAATCATGTGCTCCAAAATTGGTGGAAGTGTGGGAAGAAAAGACCATGTGCTTTTTGAAATTGGTGGAAGTGTGGGAAGGAAAGACCATGTGCTTTTTGTAATTGGTGGAAGTGTGGGAAGGAAAGATCATGTGCTTTTTGAAATTGGTGGAGGATAATTCTAATTAAAAATTAGAGTTATTTATTTTCATGTGACCTTGATGAGGTGGCACACAAAAAGTTGTAGAAATGTGCTCTAATTCCTAATTGGATTTAATGAAGTTTAATTAAATAAAAACAAGTTTAGGGAACCTTGTTTATTTAATTAATTTAGAAAAAGTGTTTAGATTTTGGAGAATTAGAGAAGGGTAGACAATATAAAATAAATTGAGCATTTATTTATATGCTGGTTAAATATTAATCAACTAGTATTTAATTAATTAAGGTATTGACCATTTTAGGTATACATTTGCCTCTTTGGAAATGTGTTTGTTTCTTCCAAGGAAAAATTGATAATGATGCTCATAAATTTTTTAAATACGTTGATTTTTAGGTATTGACGGATATATGCCCCCTCAAGAGATAAATCAGTGAAGTTTGGAATTTTGATGATTTTTCAATGATTTGATGATTATGTGATGATTTTGTAATGATGTGATGATGATCCAATGTTAAACCAATGATACCTTGATAACAAACATGATTTATCTCTCAAAAAAGGATATTGAGCCTGCTAGATTGATTAATTGATTAATTGATGCCTTATGTTTCCTCGTGTTTGATGTTTGATGATCGCGTTCAACCTTTGTGTTGATGATGATTGATGATGTTAATATATTAGATGTCCATTGATCTCATGATAGGTGAGATGCAATGATAGGATGTGATAATTGACCTGATGATAGGAAAGGATCAATTATAAGTTGACTGATTTGATAAACCTCATGATAGGCGAGGTTGGATTGATTGAACCTCATGATAGGAAAGGTTTATTTGGTTGATGAACCTCATGATAGGTGAGGATAAATGATAGATTGATGATTGACCTCATAATAGGCGAGGATCAATGATAGTTTGATTGATTGACCTCATGATAGGTGAGGTGCATTGATTGATGAACCTCATGATAGGCGAGGTTGGATCGATTGATGAACCTCATGATAGGTAAGGTTGGATTGATTGATAAGATTGTTGATTTGCGATATATTATTGATCATAGAAGGATTTTTGCATTTGGTGTAGGCGGATCCAGATTTGATTGGGCAATGTGGTTTGACTTCTCTGATTGATTGATATGCCCCAATATAGGATTCATTAATGTACTGAGACTTGATGATGTACCGATACTTGATGTGTACAATTATTTAGTTGAGACATTGATGATGTACCTCTTTATTTTAGACATTACGATACATTGCCACTTTTGATGTTGATGTATCTCGTCATACTTTTGGATATTCTTGTACACTTTGACATTATGATTTTGAGGTTATATGATCTGCAATGATGATGATGATGTTAATATGATGGTGATGATCATGATGATTATGATGGATGCATTGGATTTCTATTTTATGATGCTATGATGTTCTATATGAAATTGATGATAAAAATAGTCATTTAAACTGCGTTTTGGCTTCCGTTTTCATTGCTTTCATATTCTAACACTCTAACATCATCTGTTTGTCAGTGTGTCTATCTTGTTGCTAAAATTTGTGTAGTTTGATTCATCCTTGACAAAGAACAAAGATCAAAATAGCTAACACTTTCTCTTGCACGACGATTGGTTTGCATAGTTTCCTTATCGTTTTGCTTATTGTTTTTGCTTATCAACTTAGGCACACAATTTAATTAGGGGGTGTCAAATCTATTTTTTGTTGTGTTTGCAAGTCCATTGTGTCACCCAAGAGGGCACGACATCATCCAAGCTTTCCCCTTGCACTGGCAAGGCACAGGGAGTAGCAGGAAAATGAAGATTAACGCTCTCTCTTTCTATTCTGGGACCTGTAGGATTTCATCACCCAAGGATGATCCCAACCACATGTACAGTGATTTATACAAAGGGAGAGCCAAGGGATTTGTACCCAATCTAGTCACGTATGTCTGGAGGCGTCAAGCTAGGTGATACCTGAATGAGCGTGAAGGTTTAATCCCTAAGCCCTTAGGTATCTTGTTGGGTTCCTTACTCACTGGCTTGTAGATGGTGGTGTTCACCGAGTTTGTACTTCGCATCATGGATATATTGAAGATCCCTAGGGAAACCTTGTTCATCCTATAGATTACAGGACTATATTAGCCATACCCTTCTAAGCCACTAATCTTAGAGGTGTGTTGGCAGACTATTTTCTTAGATGCGAGAAACTAGTGCATTCTTGTTGAGTCAAGTGGAAGCCCTTTGCTTTCTACTTGTTGTTTGAGTCTTTTTGGTCCTTTGCCATAACTATTTTCACTAAGTCAAGTTCATTTTGAGTGCAGTGAGCCATTACCTGCAGGAGAATTGAACCTTCCCTACATTCAATCATTCTTCCGACTTTACATCTCCAAAATTGTCAAACTTTTCCTTTGAATAGGTGAACCCGCCTTATAAAGGAAGTGAACACACATATGAAGAGGAACGCCACCTACCCTCTGACGGAGGCATACCCACCACCCTCGAGGAAGGGTGAACCACCCTCAAATAGTTAGTTTTTTCCTTCATTATTGGTCAAATAACTTGTTTTCTTAGGTTGCCCAGAGGCCGAACGCCTGTCTTTGGGTGAACCACCACCACCTGCCACCCCACCCAGAGGCCCGAGCACACGCCCTCAGAAGCAGTCAATTTTTCGTTCTGTTCAGTCAAACAACTTGTTTCTTAGGTTGGGTGAACCTGCCCTATCTTTGGGAAAACCTGCCCCACAAAGGGGTGAACCTGCCCTATAGAGGGGTGTACCTTCCCTACAAAGGGGAATAACTACCCTCAAGAGGGGTGAACCTACCCTCAAAACAGTCATTTTCACCTTTCGTTCAGTCATTTCGAGCACCTGTTTTCCTGTTCTAAGTATCCGTTTGCCTGTTCCAAGCACCCGTTTGCTCGTTTCGAGTAATCATTCATCCATTTTGAGCATTCATCTCCTCATTCTGAGAGTCAATCTCTCATTTTGAGCAATCATTTACTCATTCCGAGTAGTCATTCATCTATTCTGAGGACTTGTTTACTCGTTCTGAGTACTTGTTCATCCATTCTAATCATCATCGTTTCCTTATGAAATTCATCGTTTCATTGACCAAACCACATAGGTTCTTCTTATAATATCATTAGAGTCCATATCTATCATCAAATGATCAATCCCAATCATCTAGACTTCGTTTTAGGGGTTTTGATTTTTATGCAGAAACTTCCAAAGGCCATAACTTTTGACTCGGGTGTCTGTTTGGGCAGAAACTTTACGGGTGGTTGCATTATGAGGTGGCATGTGGATTCCCAACTGACCCATAGTCAGTTGGCCACCATTTCAGAACATTTTTGGGGATTCAAACTTTCATCTTGACCCTCAATATCATAATTTGGTTTTTTTTTTCAGTTTTTGAAATATTGTTTTCATTAATAACTCGGAACACATGTATCAAACTTAGGATGTTAGTTGGAAATTCATCCTACCTTATTTTTAGGAGATTTTTGGGAGAAAACTAGACTCTCAAAGATATGCATGTGCAGTTACCTAAAATGGAAAAAATTGACAATTTTTGAAAATTGCCAAATCTGGAAAAATCTAATTGTTAGCATCTTACGTCCTCTAGTTAAAACCCCTGAACTTGATTTAGAATCAATCCTATCATGTCCTCTGATCTAATCCCAATCTGAGCTTTGATCCATCTACATTCTCCCAAGGTCATTTGTTCATCGTTTGAATCATATAGGTACATCATCCGAGAGCATCTCTAGGTTAGGTATCCATCATCGTTTCCTCGATCTAAATCCCATAAACTTCATTTTAGAGGTTATTATCCAAATTGACATAGGAATCTAAATCTGATCGCTATCATACATATCATTCATTGTCTTTGGCCCAATCAATCCACTTCTATCTTGAGGTGGATTCGGTGTCATAAGTCATCATCCTCGGCCCAATCAATCTACTTTCAATCTCAAGGTGGATTCGATGCCGCAATAATCTATCTATCATTTAATCTAATCAATCAACATCTTCAGTCACATATGGTAATCTCTGAATGGGGTTTATAATCCCTTTCATCATCCTATTTGCTCCATCATTTGATCTTATCATATCATTTCATCAATCGATCTTATCTGATCTAATCCAATTGCATCCCTATCCAATCACCTTCAACCCAATCAATCTTCTTCCATCTCGAAGTAGATTCAGTGTCATAGTCATCCTTTGATAATCAAATCTGATCATCAGAATCAATCCCATCGCATCATCCAATTATCCTAATTTGAGCTTTAATCCAATTCCAATCTGAGCTTGACCTAAATCTCGATTTGAGCTTTAGTCCATTTCCACCCAAAATATTTGATCCATCCTATCTATCCTTTCATCATCATGAATCATTATCCTCCATCAATAGTAGTCAAGGGAAACCCTAATTGTGTCAACGACGATAACGAGAGTCCTATTGATCAAGAAGTATACGACATAGATCCCCTTGACGCTATCATCGCTAGTAAGCTTTCTCTACCCGCTTTCCACAATCCAATCACCCCTTCAAGCTATCATGTTGTCTTCATCCAACCCTAATCCAAGGTACATCATCCAAGAGCATCTCTAGGTTAGGTATCCATCATCATTTCCTCGATATAAATCCCATAAACTTCATTTTAGAGGTTATTATCCAAATTGACCTAGGAATCTGAATCTGATCGTTATCGTATATATCATTGTCTTTGGCCCAATCAATCCACTTTTATCTTGAGGTGGATTTGGTGTCATAAGTCATCATCCTCGGCCCAATAAATCTGCTTTCAATCTCAAGGTGGATTTGATGCCGTAATAATATATCTATCATTTAATCTAATCAATCAGCATCTTAAGTCACATACGATAATCTTTGAATGGGGTTTATAATCCCTTTCATCATCCTATTTTCTCCATCATTCGATCTTATCATAGAATTTCATCAATCGATCTTATCTGATCTAATCCAATTGCATCCCTATCCAATCACCTTCAACCCAATCAATCTTCTTCCATCTCAAAGCAGATTCACTGTCGTAGTCATCCTTTGATAATCAAATCCGATAATCAAAATCAATCCCATCGCATCATCCAATTATCCTAATTTGAGCTTTAATCCAATCCCAATCTGAGCTTGACCTAAATCTCGATTTGAGCTTTAGTCCATTTCCACCCAAAATATTTGATCCATCCTATCTATCCTTTCATCATCATGAATCATTATCCTCCATCAATAGTAGTCAAGGGAAACCCTAATTGTGTCGACGACGATAACGAGAGTCCTGTTGATCAAGAAGTATATGACATAGATCCCCTTGATGCTATCATCGCTAGTAAGCTTTCTCCACCCGCTTTCCACAATCCAATCACCCCTTCAAGCTATCACGTTGTCTTCATCCAACCCTAATCCAAGGTACATCATCCGAGAGCATCTCTAGGTTAGGTATCCATCATCGTTTCCTTGATCTAAATACCATAAACTTCATTTTAGAGGTTATTATCCAAATTGACCTAGGAATCTGAATCTGATCGTTATCATACATATCAGTCATTATCTTTGGCCCAATCAATCCACTTCTATCTTGAGGTGGATTCGGTGTCATAAGTCATCATCCTCGGCCCAATCAATCTACTTTCAATCTCAAGGTGGATTCGATGTCGCAATAATCTATCATTTAATCTAATCAATCAACATCCTAAGTCACATACGGTAATCTCTGAATGGGGTTTATAATCCCTTTCATCATCCTATTTTCTCCATCATTCGATCTTATCATATCATTTCATCAATCGATCTTATCTGATCTAATCCAATTGTATCCCTATCCAATCACCTTCAACCCAATCAATCTTCTTCCATCTCGAAGCAGATTCAATGTCATAGTCATCCTTTGATAATCAAATCCGATCATCAGAATCAATCCCATTGCATCATCCAATTATCCTAATTTGAGCTTTAATCCAATCCCAATATGAGCTTGACCTAAATCCCGATTTGAGCTTTAGTCCATTTCCACCCAAAATATTTGATCCATCCTATCTATCCTTTCATCATCATGAATCCTTATCCTCCATCAATAGTAGTAAAGGGAAACCCTAATTGTGTCGACGACGATAACGAGAGTCCTATTGATCAAGAAGTATACGACATAGATCCCCTTGACGCTATCATCGCTAGTAAGCTTTCTCCACCCGCTTTCCACAATCCGATCACCCCTTCAAGCTATCACATTTTCTTCATCCAACCCTAATCACGCTCCTTATGCTACCTTTGACAAGGGATATCCAGTATCTTCCCCGTTTGCATATTTGTCATGTCCATCTACATCATCCTCTTATCTGACACCCGCATCTTATCCTAATCTACCATCCCAATACTCTTATTGCAATCCCCCATCCATATCCCCCTATCCTAATCTACCATCTCAATCTTCCCATCCTAATCCACCATCCCAATATCCTTACTACAATCCACCACCCGTATCCTCTTGTCCTAATTCACCATTCCAATATCCCTACCTTAACCTCCATCCAATCCTAATCCTCCATCTACTCCTAATCTTCCATCCAATCTCATTCCTCAATCTAATCCTAATCCACCAATCCATAGTCCTAATCCCCCACCAATCCATAATCCTTCATCCACTCCTACCTCACCATCTAAGCCTAGAGTATGCAAGTTTCTCACTCCAGAAGTTCTCCAAGGACTTATGACAAAGAATACATCCCCCACTCCACCACTTGGAGTCGTGGAACCATGCCATCCCAACCCATCATCCACGGTCACTAATGATGAGACCCTTCTCCAACCCACGCCTATCATTGATGCTACCACCCCTAGCACCACTCAAACTGTTGAACCAATCACATCCACCAAATCCACTGAACCACCCTCCAAGAGCCATTGAACCCGTCAAAGATAACCAAACCCAATCCCCTCCTACTACTCCTAGATCCACCCAATCCATCAAAGACACACACATCCAATCCACTCCTCCCACTCCTAGTAGCACCAAAATCCATTCCCATGAACCTCATGAATCCTCCATCCTTCCGTCTTCCCCACTTGAAGAGTCCCTCCAAGACTCCATCATCATGCCACCCACACAAGATGAGTCATGCCACAAGCCTAATCCAAAGCATGCCAGCATATCCCATTTTCCACATCAAGATCCTGTAGACCCACCTAGTCCTACTCAAGATCACAGTTCTCCATCCATTCCATCCCATGATCCCCTTGTCACTCAAGATTCTGTCACTCCATCACATGAGCTCTTATCACCTATTGTCACAAATCCAGATCATATCATATTACCTAATCCCTCTCTTGATTCCTTATCGCTCACTCATCCTGATTCAAATGTTGCTACCCCATCCTCTCCATCCCATGATCCTCCATCATCACCTAAACCTACTATGCCCTCACCGCTTTTATACCCCCTTGGTACCCTCACATTCTTCCATGGTCATCTCCTTGAAGAAGAAAAACAAAGCATATACGCCACCCATCATCCTCCACCTAATAATGGACTCACATCATTCTTCCAGAATAACAAAAATTCTATCATGAATCGAATGCTCAAGAACATGAACTATCAAGGAAAAGGTTTAGGCCTTCATGAGCAAGGTATTTTAAAGCCCATCCAAGTCAAAGAACAAATCTATATGCAAGGTCTTGGACATGTTTCTCAAGACTCACAATCTAAAGATGTCGGTACAACCTCTAGATGTCCTCAACAAACCTCTTCCAAAAGAAATAGAGGCTCCTCCCATCACTGCACCAGATCGTTTGCTGTTATCCCCCCTCCTCCATTGTATCGCCTCAAAACAACCACCCATATTCCTCCATCTGCTCCATCCATTTTGGGTCCTTATATACCTTCATCCACCATCTCCCATCCTTCCTCTACTCCATCCATTTTGGGTCCTTATGTCCCTCCATCACCCATCACACTTCCTCCAGGTACTAAGCCCATTTTGGGCCCTTATATCCCAAAATCACCTCCTCCATCTCATCCTATTTATCCTTCTATCCATCCATCACCTATCCATGTCATCCATCATAAACATCCCACTCACCTGTCCCTTAAATAGGATCAAGGTCATCTATGGGTGACCAAGATGTATACAAACCTTATAATAGTTTTTTTTAACAACAAACAAAGAAGGAACTAAAAAAATTATAGTAACATATAGAATTTTATTGAAAACAAGGCGAAACAAAGTTGTAATATTAACTTGTGTGTGCGAATTCAAATCTGAAAATAAGATTACCAAATCATATTATATGTACATTATTACACATTCATCATAGTAGACAAACAAAAGACAAAATATGACACCAATTTACATGGAGAAACCCTTTCGAGAAAAAACTCCACACGAGAAAAGAGGGAAAGAATATTATTAATATTCACAAGAGAGAAACACCATAATACACTTCATTGTTGATCTTTGACCAACTGGATGCTTCCATACACCTACAAATAACTCAATATGAAACTATCATCCAATGGCTCCAATATATAGAACTTGTGGGAGGTAAAAAAACCACAGTGGTAAACCAAAACAAGAGGTACCAAAACTATTTGCAAATACCCACACCCCTTTCTTGGAAGACCAAGAATCATGATAAAATATTAAATAAAATGCACAAGGCTCCAATATGGGCACCTAGCTTATAGCTTTTTCAACTTCTTCCTTTCAAGATGCTTTGGTGAGTTTCCAGCTTCCAGATGGAACACCAATGGACACCTCTTTCCTTCCAAACTTGGGAAACCAACTCAAGACCTTTCACATTCTCAATGTGGATGCCTAAGAGAGACTTTATTCATAATGATGTGTAATCTCCACCAACATCAAATCATCTCTTTAAATATAATTACAAT
>VDFB02321761.1:0-46907 GCA_007258455.2 Sequoia sempervirens
AAAAATATTTAATAAAAAACTATCTAACCAAGTGGAAGCACTAGATATTGGAGTTACAAATATAAATTAAAAATAATTAGAATTTTATCCTTCATAGAAAAAAAATTATGCGTTATATGGTGAGCGTCACTTTTTAAAAATGTTGTGTTCTGAAAAAAACTAGTTTTTGAGGGAGATGGAAAAAGAAATGAAAATTTGATTCCAAATATTTTGAAAAAAATATATTTAGAATCTACAGAAAAAAAAATCACAAAAATCTAGTTTTCATCATCTTCAAATTTCTCACGGTTTAGCTGCTATAGGTGCCCGGAAGTGAAGATTTAGTTAAAAAATATATATTTCAGTGTCGGGTTTTGCCAAAAATTGTAAACCAATATTGTGGGATCACCCTTGCATTTAATGTTGTTTATCAGGTTTACATTCAAAAACACACTTAATTAAGTCTTATGAGTGCATAAAGGGGTCAAATAAATCATAAGAAAGGTGTAAATAGTGAAATTAAGCCTAAAAAGAATATGAAATATTGTTACAAGACTTTAGAACATTTAAAAATAGGACTTGATAAGTGATGAAAAGGTGATTTTTAGGTGAACTGTAATGAAAGGAGTCTAGTTCAAAGTGTAGAAATTTTTTACAACACTTCACAACACCTTCACAAGACATTAACAAATGCATTTTATAAGGGTACAAGACCTAGTTTGAATGTGTAAAACACCTCACAACACTGCATCAAGGCCTCCTAAAGTTCAATTTATCACCAAATATTCCCAAATTAAGCAAGTTGCCTTTTTTCTATGGTACATGTTATCAATGATTGTGTCTTGTTTTATCATATCACTTTCATAAGTGAAAGGGGTATTTATGGATGATTGAAGGTGAGGAATTTAAGTAATGTTAAAATATGTATCTATGATCTCATCCTCTTGAGCTAGGATGTCTTCAAAAGAGTCACAAATAGAATTCTCATTGTTAATTCTAGATCAGAAATGAAGATAAGAAAAAATACAAAATGATGAATGTAACAAAACATAGAAAATACCCTGGGAAAACCCTCCTTCTAGAGGGATAAAAACCGAGCCAAAAATATATCTCTTATATATTGAATGAAAAGAGCAGAAAACTAATTTACAATCAGACCCTTCTCAAGGGAGAACTTGATACAATAAATGATAAATTTCTCTTCTTGATACAACTGAATATGAAACTCCTTATAATTTGATCTGCTTCTAAAGATGGTGATATGCTGCTAAAATGTGAAATTCTTAAAGGTGTGAATTGTAATAAGAATGAATTGATGATTTGATGAATCAACTTCACCTCGTATATATAAAAATAAAGGTGTCTCTTCATTTAGGTTGGCTTCTTTTAATGAACAAAAATATTAAATGTAATTTATAATTAAGGCCGACTTGCCTTATTAATTATTTATTATTTAAATCTTGAGAGAAAGATATCTCTCATTGCTATAACATCAACACTCCCTCTTATCTAGGGAGGTATCTTTCCAAATATCCATGTCATGGAGTCTCTCAACATGACACCCAAAATGACTACACCTATTTATGGAAAAGATTTCATCATAGAGTCTCCCAACATGATGTCGTCATGGAGTCTCTCAACATGACATCCACTATGGCTACTCCCATGTGTGGAAGGAAACACACATACAAGTGTCCATCATCGAGTCTCTCAACATGATGTCATCATGGAGTCTCTCAACATGGCGTCCACCATGGCTACTCTCATGTGTGGAAAAAAACAATTACAAAAGGGTTCATCACATAGTCTCTCAACATGATGTCTCACCTCAATCTCAAAGATGAACAAGAGATCAGACCTCATATTTCTCTGTCTCAAAGAAATATACACTACAAGGGATTTTACCTCATATTTCTCCATCTCAGAGAAATATACACTACAAAGGCTTTCACCTTGTGTTTCTTCGTCGTAGAGAAATATACACTACAAGGGCTTTCACCTCATATTTCTCTATCTCAGAGAAATATACATTATAGCAAATCTTCATCATGATGTGACTCCCCATGAAGCTCCAAGTACTTGCATCAATCTTCTGACCTCCTCGTCCAAGATTTCTTGCAATGCTTGCCTTAGAGAAATGGTTTCCAATGCACACCTCTAGTACTGTAGAGAGTTCAAGACTGTCCTCCTTGACCTCATCCTAGATCACTCTATTCTAAATAGGTTTGTGGAGCTACCAATGTAAAATCCAAATTGGCTATCTTGTATAATTTTTTTCTCTTTAGCTAAAGAGGTCTTCCAACCACTGCAACCCACTTAGCTTGACACCTTCACTTCTTCTTAGTGAGTCATAGAACTCCCTCTTGATCCTTTCCTTAGAGATTACAAAGAAATCCTCTAGAAGTGAACTCCCCTCTATTGACTAATCTCAAAACCTTAATCCTTCTCTTGGACATGCTCTCAACTTGAGCCTTGAATCCTTAGAATTTAACTCCCTCTAAATGTCATTTCCTCCTCTTCGAAATAATTGATCACAACGAAAATCTGTATAGGTTCTTCATTGTTTAGTGTCTTCATCTTTTTCAATCTTCTTTACTGATGCAAATTCTCCATCCAAGGCTGACCCAACCTTGTGCCCTCGAGAGATGTCTACAGTTATGTGTCACCAACTTAGTCTCATGGTTACAAGCTAATACTTCATGTTTGTTCATTTCTCCAGCTGACATGACTTACTCATATGATGCCTCAAGCCCTTCCTCCTTTGAATTCCTTATGTAAATAATTAATCCATCATCCTTTTTCTCCTCGATCCATCCTACATTTTAAAGAGATAAATAATAGTTCATAAAATCAAAATACAAATGAAGCATGAAGCAAATATAATTAGATAGATTAATTAAAGAAAATAGAACTTATCTTTGTTGATTCTGATATATATTTCTTTCGTCTTTACTCAACTTTTTTTCTTGGAAAAGATAATAATAGTGCAACACAAGACAATCTGCTCAACTTAGATTTCTCAAACACACTATTTACCCAACATATTCAATATAGAACCAGGACTCTAAATGAATCAAGGTACCATCACAGTCCATGCACATAGAGAATGGTATTGATGTGAGCAACCAATCACAACTAAAAATGCAGCTCACCTTACATTTCAAAGTCACACTCAAAATCTTCAAAACTAGCATGAAACAACTCACAATGAAAGAATGGTGTCTCTAAAGGATCTTATGCCAGTGATCACCACTCAAAAGAAACCACAACCTCTGCTAATCATACGATCTAAATAATTGATGTCAGATTTGAATCTATGTCATTCACTTTAGATTTAGCAAGAATACTTTGAAGAACACATCCAACCATTTCCTATAGTTGGCTCATTCTATGACTTAAAAAAAACTATACTCAAACTCGACATTGCACAAAAAAAAAGTTCTCCTCTAAAAGGCTCATCTTAACTCAAAATCATCTAACATCAGAGTGACTTCTAAACTATCTTCTATATAGCTCGCAAGACATATTAGATTCGGTCCCCTCTTTTTTATAATAGTCATGCTAACAAATTCCCTTACACAACACATATATCTGCAACTCTACGTAGGACCATAACCAACACAACACATATATTTTCAATACAAATTATCAACTTAGCTTATGGTAAACATTACTAACATCTACCACACAAATTTAATCTATTGAAGCACATCAAAAGAACATAATTCCCATTCTTACTTCTGCTCAAGGGTTAGGCTTTCCATCGAATTCTCATTGATATGAATATCAAGTTCTTATAAAAAGTGATTGATGTAGTCAATGACCATTTGGCATGGTCCTAATAATGACACGACACACGAATCATTGGAAAGCAATATAGACTAAACCCATCTTAGCACTATTGTGGCTTGGAGTTATATTTCGATCCTCAAAACAGTCACACAATCTCAATCTTGAAGCCACATGTAAATCACGATTTCTCTCATAATGGACTTGTTCCTTGCTTGAATCAACAATGAGGGAAAGCACTTCTATGTCCAATGGAATTGTATGATAGGTGGCTTGTAGCTCCTGACGAAAGGAATGTGAGGTCTTCCCAGTTATATGCCAGGATGGATTCACTACTGACAAGAGACTCTCAAGATTGTGTTGGAGTGAGAAGACACGAAAATGGTGTCAACTCAGCCCAGGAGTGTTATACTCTATCCAATGGATTATGTTGACTCATGTAACTTACACATAGGCTATGAATGAAATCTAACTACCAATAAATAGCAACTCTCATGATTCCTAGATCATAGATGATATGTCTCCTCTTTCATGTAGTACACCTTTGAGATTGCTCCCAATACCAACACTCAATAACTTGTGCATTTGATTCCAATGTCGAGCCTTCATATTTCATTCCAACTAGGAATTTGTGGCCTTAGTGCACTCAGTATGCAAATGATTTTCACTTCTTATGGTGTAGGAGATCTCTAACTTTGGTATTGTCACCCCCAAGCCAAGACCTGCTACATACGCAATTCCAATATCTCCATTTGATATATAAATCCCCATACATCTCATTTCTCCAAAGCATTATTATTTCCAACTTGAATATATTCAAATTCTAACTGAGTTCCCATTCGATAATAGTTATCCTTCCTTTGTCTCATTTGATTGTCATATTTTCTACTCGGGAAGTCAACAATAGTATGACAACACAAGTGATTGTGGTTCTTCAAAGTAATATTGTTACTCTTGTCGCATGACCTCTATACTACAAATAATGGCAATGCAAGTGTTTGGCATGACTTATTTCCTTTTCGCATGAAAGTGGCCCAAACACGATGGTGATCCCTTGCCAAAGAAGATGCCAACCTTTAGAACTATTGCTTGAGTTAATGGTTAGATGCAGGGGAGGAATTGAGCCTGAAAGACCCTTTGGCTAAAGCCTAAGCTCAATCAAAGTATTTTATCACCTCTTTTTCCAACCTCCACCGAAGGATCTGGCTCAACTAACAGAGGGAAAATAAAGGGTTGTCTTATACTGCTTAAAACAAATATCATCAGATATTTTCTTAAACCTGGCTATCATACAATGTTAATTTTATATCAGAGATGAAGATAAGCAAAAATACAAAATGACGAACAATAGAACACAGCAAATACCCTGAGAAAACCCTCCTCAAGGGAGAAAAACCCAGCCAAAAATATATCTCTTCTATATTGAATGAAAAGAGAAGAAATCTACTTTATAATTAGACCCTTCTCAAGGGTGAACTTGATAAAATAAATGATGAATTTCTCTCTTGATACAACTAAATATGAAACTCCTTGCAATCTTTAAGGTGTGAATTGGAATAAGAATGAATTGATGATTTGATGAATCAGCTTCACCTTGTATATATACAAACCAAGGTGTCTCTTCATTTAGGTCAGCTTCTTTTAAGGAACAAAAATATAAAATGTGATTTATAATTAAGGCCGACTTGCCTTATTAATTATTTATTATTTAAATATTGAGAGAAATATATCTCTCGCCGCTATAACATCAACACTCATGACATTCAATGTTTGGATCTTCTAAGACAACAACACTTTCATCACAAAGAAAAGGGGTGTTAGGAGAAGAATCTTTATGATTGTCAATATGATCCATAGTTTTTTTCTCTTGCATTAAAATATTCTCATAAGTGGGATGTGAATGGACACTAGACAAGGTGGTGTTAATGGTTTCATCCTCTTGCACTAAGAGACTCTCATAGCTAGGATAATTTTTCGAAGAATGATCGTCATTCTTGGTATTAAAATTTTCTTCAAACTTGTAAAGGAAGGATGCAAACATTTTGTAAATTTTAGATTAAAACAAGATAATTTTCTAATTGTGCTATGAAAAAGCTTAAAAAATGATGTCTTTTAGATTTAATTTTGAATTCAAAATTTTCATTGAATTTGACCAATTATGATTAATATGAACAATTTTAGATTAAAAAAATTTTGGAAACTAAAACAATAATCAGAATAATAGGACCAAAAATGTAGAAATGGTGATTTTAATGCTCATAATTTAAAAAAAAAACCCTGATTAGGGACTCATTCACCCATGGGAAAATGGGTCACTTTAGGGTTTTTAAAAATTAATTTACAATTTTGTGAGATGATTTCTATGGTTTTCAAGTTCTTCTTTTAGATAGTGAGTTACAGTTTCATTTTTTTATAAAATGAGGTCTAAATCAAGTGCTAAATTACAAGCAAAAAGACCTAATTTGAGATGCAATTTTGATTCAATTTTTTAATGTAAATGAATGATGATGCAATGTTATGTAAACATTATACAAAATGACTGATAATTTTGAAATTTCTATATTTTAAAGAATGCAAAAATGCAAACCTAAAACCCTAAACAAGATGCAAACTAATGCAGTGAACAACCCTAAATGAGATGCAAATCAATGCAATGCAATGCAAATGAATGCAAAACCTAGATCTAGTGATCAAAATGGAATCCAAATTAGCAAGATATGATGCTCAAAATTCGGGTTCACCAAAATGAAACATTGAAAAATAGGTGTGTGTGGAGGTGATCTAAAATGAAGTGATAACAAAGAAGATATGAGACACCTATATCTCAATATTTCATTAGTAAATGAGATCCCCACAAATAATTGATTAACAACCCTTAGGTGAATCAACTCTAAGAGAGAATCTACAAATTTCCTTATGACTGAAGGATGGGGGTCAAGGTCAAATAACATTTTGGGGAGAAAAAAAAAATAACAAATCAACATCAAAATAAAATCTAACACTTGAAACAACAATATTAAACTCAATATTTGCAAAACTAGAAAATAGAATGAAAATCAGAGAAGGGTAGAAAATGTATGCCAGTCACCAAAAGTTCTTTTCAAAAGCTAATCTAAGACTCATTTAACAACACTAAATTAAGGCATTTTAAAGTCTAATTTAAATATGAGGGCCTAGAAAATATAAAGGGTTATATTTTTCTACATTACATGTATTAATATAATTTATATTCCATATGCTTCAAAAAAAAATTGATTACATTTGCAGAGGTGCTACTCTTTCATCCTCAAAATTTTCTTTTGCACATTCCCCTATTCATGTTGTTTTTAAATCAATTGATACAACAGAACTATTTTTACATTAAGTGTTGTTGCTATAGCCAAAAACTTTATGCTCTCTATTTTTTCACAATCATAAAAACCCCCTTACAAAATGAACCACCAAACTCTATGTATATTCCTGACAAGATGGAAGCAATAATAAAAAGCAAAAAATAATTAATTATAAATACAATCTGATATCATTAGAATCCAGTGGAGGAGATTTTCATTTAATTCAATTGTCCTAATACAAAGAATGAGAAGACAGTGGAGGCATGTGAAGAAATTAGAAAAGATATTTCATCATTGTAGAGCAAGGAGTACAGTGAGTAGTTGAGATTAATTCCAATAAAATTGTCTACCAAACAAACTGACTAAAACTAAAAACTAACAAAAGAGAATAAAAAACTGGAAAAAACTAACAACCCAATGATTAATACCCTAAAAAAAATATAGCAAGAGGAGGTTAAATTCTAGTTCTATCATTTCGTAATTTAATATAATATCAAATAACAAGAAAGCCTATTTTATTACTTTATTGTAGAAAAATAAACAAAGGAATGTTACTAATATGATCATTAGGGTCATTTGACTCTTTTCATTTTTTATCCATTGAGGTTGTGGTTAATGGGCGTCATCCCCCTTGATCTTCCCTATCATAGAAGATTACAAACACAAAAAAATAAAAGAATGTATTGATATTGATACTAAATCCTTCCTCTGTCAAACAAAGGATTATGTTTACTAAGTAGAGGGCCCCCATATGCATTAGATAGCTCGATTTTAGGACCACTATATATATATAAAAAAATACAAGTGTGATTATAGGCATCCTTCAAGGGTGTCGCCCTTCTATACAAATAACTTTCCAAGGAAAACTCATTGAAGCAACCCACATTCAACTACTGCTAAGGTGTTATGATCCCTACTCTAGTAGGGTCACCTCTATCAATTGGATCACCCCTTTATGAATTTGAGTTGTTTTGTGTTTTGTAAATCGATAGATATAACTAAAAAAATAACAAAAATTAGGATAATTATATTTAATAATAAAGCACTAGGTTTCCATTCCCCTCATAACTTCATCTTCCCAAGCTTCCATGTGTACATGGAACCCAACAACCCTTCCAAGCAATGGGTATTCATAGATTTTTTCATCTTGTGTAAATCCATTCTCCTATAACAAAAGAGCCAACAGCTGACAATATGAGAAATAGATTACTGTTGAATGAACTTATTGTTGAACACTCTAAGGATTGTTGAATATATGACATTTCCTAAAAGAAAAATAAAAGAAAAAAAAAAACTCTACCTGCAAATAAAATAATCATGTGGAAGACCCTAGCGACTATCAAAACAGAGGAGGATGAATGGAGGAATTAATGAGCATAAAAAAAACATAAAGAGAGATGTGCCATCTCATCATCATGGCATCTTGTAGGCCCAAGCAATAATTTCAGCTGCCACATCCTCTTCTGCTTAGATAGTTTTGAACAAAAAAAATCTATAAGGAAGAAACTAGGTTCACCATCCAATGCCTTAGGGTCTGTGAGTCACCCTCATATTGGAGTTAACAAGTTTGAAGTAAATTTTCTTCAGTGCAAATTACTATAGGGATAGGGGTCATGTAAGAAAATTAAATTAATTCTAGGGGATATGACATAAGATTAGTCTAGTCAATGGGAGTTGACTTGGGAGAACATGACCTTTGTGATCCACCAATCTTTCTAGCTTACTATTAAATTCCACCAATTGTGATGTAACAATATACTCAAATATTTGGGTAATGTAAGTTTCAATAGACAATAATTAGCTACAAACAAATATGACCATAAATAGAAAAGTTCAAAATTTCAAATCATTTCTGTGAAGCACAAGATTGATAATTTACAATCCAAATTTGATATCCACTAGTTTCTAAAATTATTATAGTTTTAAGATAACAAGCATATTTATTGTATTCATCATCATTATTGCAAAAGCTATTTACATAATCCCTCTACATTTAATTGCTAAGCATTTATTATACATTTAGTTTCTCAACTATTGTATTTAGATTAGTTGCATATTTACTAATAATATTTGTTTTAATGAGCATAAATATGTATTACAAATATACTTTTATCATAAATATTAAAGTTCATAACTTTAAATGTGGTCAAATATTTTCTTAATTGATCTTATTAAAATAAAAACAATATATATGTGTTTGAAATAACAAATTTGTGTTGTACTATTTTATATAAAATTTTGGATCATAAAAATAAGTTTGAATATTGTGAATTTCTATCTTCTTAGAATGTTCAAAATGTCGAACAGATAAATGTCTCAAAATAAGTATCAAACAAGTACAAGAAAATACTATATTGAAAGGAGAAAAGAGAAATATTGAAAGAAAATCCTGAAAAATTATATACACGGAATAAAAGAATGATTGAATAATGATAAACAAATGGACATATTTTAGATAGTTCAAAAACTATTAAAAAAGAAAGAAAAATAATAAAGACAGTGATTAAAAGAGAACAAGAAAAAAAAAAAGATAGAGGTAACATAAGGAAGATAGAGCTTTAAAAAAAAATAAAGTAATGACCAACCATAAAGAATAGAGGAAGCAAAAGGAAGAATAAGCATGCAAAGCAAGGGGAAAAAAAATTGAGAGGGAAAACAAGAATGCTTGTCTAGTAAGAATTGTATAGGCTGAAGTAAGGAGTTAAAATAAAAAGATAAAAGAAAATGAAAAGAGGTGGAGAATTTCTTAAATTTAAAAACCAAGTCATAGAATGACATAAGAAGTTTATATTCAAACCCAAAGTGGTTAATTTACCAGCCTTCATCTCTTTCAAAATTACTGTCTGAATGTTTGTTAATGTCAGACAGCTTCTTTTAAACATCTTTGGAAATAGTTGTCTTCCACTAAGAACACAGTCTCGATTGAATTATCAATTAAACCATGTTTTGTCTTGATTGAATTCTCATTTGAACCAGTTTATCTGTGCGTTCATGTTTAATGTCAACTCCATATTATTTACTCTTTGCCTCTACGGAACCTCTAATTCTACTGATATTAAAGTTCCACACAAGCAACCGATTCAAAACTTTTACAGTGGTCTAAGATGTCTAAAATTTCATAAAGATTATTGTTTATCCATTCAGTTTAGTACTTCTATAGAACACTTCAATCTAATTTTTAAAGGAACATCCACTCTATTTAAATCTATAATCTATAATCTTGAAACCAGTTGACAGATCTTCAAAGTCGAGAACATAAATTCAAGACCTATCATGATGAAAAGGGCGATTTACTATTGGATCGCCATATTTAAATTTAGATTTTTACATGATATCACAACCGATTGCCAAACTTCAACTTAAGATAATAAACATTTCAGCGGCAAATATATATAACATAGTTTTGTTTTAGAGGGATTCATTTCTTCTGACCCTGCTTTGGAAGAAGCTTAACATGGAGGCAGTGTTACACGGCAGCTTCTTCTTGCGCGATGCGGAGGACCAGAGGAGGACGTTGGGATAGATAAAATATTATGTAGTCATATAATATGTAGTAGAGTTGGACGATGGAATAGATAGCGACGCAGAAGAGGAGACGAGAATAGATTAAAAGGTAAAGCTGATTGGTGGGATGCAGATAAACCATTATACAAGCGAGGATTGTGAGGAAGACCAGAATACATAACAGTAGGATTCGACAAGGAGGAAGATAAGCCTGAAACCTTTCAATCCGTCTCAACCGTAATAACTGCGAAATTCCTCTAAATAAAGTGTGAAAGATTCGAAATATATATCGCAGGGATTGATGATTATGATGTGGCTCCATTAATGCCCACTTTCTGGCTTGCTCAAACTTTTCTCTTGCAGAAAGTATGAAGCCAATCTCAGGCACCCACATCCACAATTTACTCAATGTTAACATGAAATTTATAGTGGAGGCAAAAAGAAAAGATTGGGAAGACGTTTGGATGAATTTAGGGAAATGGCATCTCAAGCGTCGAGCTAAGCGAGTTATATATGAAGAGATCATAGTATCAATAAATTATACAATTTTTTTTCTTAAATCATAATTAAATATGGAAAGATTATTCAAAAGTTAAGAAAACATCTAATGATCCTAGACCTGGTATGGAGGGCCGCAAGAGTACAGCTTAATACTTAAGAGGATAGCAATTAAGAAATAAAAAGTAAAATTATCTTTCATATGCAGATACTACGAAAATAATAATTTCTTGTTCTTAAACATAAACTGACGGTTCGAATAATACATCCTTAAATCGAGGAATCTTATTCGCCATTGCCCATAATTTTGATTGCAAGACCTACTATAAGAATCTGATATGCGTAAGGGTTATTGTGCATTTGGGTGACTGCAAAAAGAGTTAGGAGTTGCGAGTGGAGAGGATTTGCTGGTGCTGCCTTCTCTTGGATTCCCTAGGACAGGTAACGTATTCTCTTTCGACATTCTGTGTTTTTCTTTTTTCCAGTCATGTGTAATATGGTTTGTATTGCAGGGTAGAAGACATCGCCAAGCAAGGACAATCTGAGTACAATTTCGAAGCAGCACTGGTAGCAGAACTCAGCATTTTAAAATGGGAAAAGATAAGCCTACTTCTGCATCTGGGTCTCAGTCTCCTCCTTCACAATTAGTTCCTCCCATAACATCACCACGTTCAAGAGACAAGAACAGCTCTTCATCACTGTCATCGACACAACCAACACCCACAACACCATCTGATGATTCACCTTCTCCTAATCCACCTACAAACTTGGACCCGCAAATTATTGGACTTCTGAACAGAATGTCACTAGGAAGTGATGCAGAGGCTCTCCTTTCCCAAACAAGAGAGCTTGTAGAGAAAGCACTACAACTTCTTCGTAATGCAGAGGCTCTCCTTTCCCAAACAAGAGAGCTTTTAGATGCGTCTAATCGGTCCAATATCCCCTCATGCTCTAACCCATCTCCTCCATCTCCTGTCACTACCAATCCCCTTACATCCATCCCCGCTCTTCAAAACTCCAACCGCAGTACTATATTCTCTCCGCCTCCTTCCACCACCTTCTCTTCTGAAAACCCTAAGTTACTAGAAGGAATTGGAAGACCTCCAAGAAAAATGAATAAGTCAGCCCCATCAAAACAAAAAGCCGTACGGAGAGCTCTAACGTTGGATGACCTACCTAGATTCTCTTATACTTATAACCCCCCTCCAACACAAATACCCACGGAACCAGAAAGTGTGAAGAGAGCCGTAGGAAGGTTAAACCAATCAGCTGGGTCTAATGTTCCTTCCAACTCTTCCACCCATCCTCCTCTCCCTTCCGACTCCCCTTCTTTGGCCCCTAGCTCTTCTACTACGAGTACTCATTCCTTGCCCACATTAAACTCTGAACAAGAAGAAGACCCAAAACAAGGAGAAGCTGGTAAAAAGAAAAAGAAATGACTATTGCGAAAGGATTTATGAAATCTGGTCCTATTACAGCAGGTTTTATTCGAGAGATAATTTCATGCAAGAAGAACACCGGACAATATACTGTTAAGGAAATTGTTCCATCACAAATCCACAAAAGTTTTAGTAATTGAATTAAAAAAATTGGTTTGTGGGAAAGCCCATGTATCTTTTAACTATCTTTTTTTTTCCATATGCATCTGGGCAAATTTTGTCTTTCAACTGTGATCTATTTACTATATTACTTAATATCTATTTAATCATCTATTAATCATCTGTAGTTTTACATGTTTTTTTACTACCAAGTGAAATATTGTACAAATAGTCTCTCGATAAAGTTTAGACTATTTAGCTTTTTTAATTTAACTAAAATTTACTCAATAAATTATATGTATGTTTTTTAATAAATTCAAATCTATGCAATATTCTTTTGGCAAGTTAATAGTATAATTTATATTTTATGAATTAATATTGGTTTTTATATATGTTTTATAATGAAAATTTGTATAATTTAATAAAATTAATATTTTAAATTATTGTTATGTTGTACTTTAATTTAGTATAATATAAAAGTTTTTATAAAATTTGTTAACAAATATTTTTATTGTTAATTGTCTTTTTTATTTTTATATTATTCTTAATAAAATGTGTATATTCAATGTTTTAATTTAAATATATTTCATTTTCATAAAACTAGTTTCTATCAAACAATTAAACTAGTATAGATATCTTGAATACATCTATCTAAAAAATGGCATATATATATATATATATATATATATATATATATATATATATAAATGTAGAGTTATTCAATTGACTTAAAAGTTATTTTATTTTACTTTGTAACTACTTTCTTTATTTTTTTAATATACTTGTTGTAATTATATATGAAAGTTTTAATTTTAATTTTGAAAAATCCATTCACTATTTTAGTAATTCTAATTGTAAAAACTTATTTATCTATATCTAATTTTTATATATTTTTTAATTATTTTTAAAAAAAATCATTCAAAATAAAAAGATTTAATTTTTACTCAAAATATTAAATTAACACTTTTTTAAATTTTAAATTAAAAATAAAAATATTTTCTTTAAAAAATCTTGTTATTGATTATTACATTATTATTAAACTTGAAACTTAATATTAAATTATGGAGTACTTTAAGAAAATACAAAATAATTATTAAAAATAAATTATTTCTAACATTAACCAAATAAATTATGTACCTTAAGTTTCATAAAACCACATATCGATTTTATTAAACAAAGGTGAATGATTGTTATTATACATATGAACATTCATTGTATTCTAAAATTTGGAGCCTATTTTCTTCTCTTTTTTATTTGCAATTTGCTTTCCTTAATCAATTTTGATAAAATTATTATTATACAATATTAAAATTAATTATTAAAAAAAATTTGTAAATATAATAAAATATTGAAATAGAATATTAAAAAAAAAAAAACTATTTATACATATACATTTACAATAAAAATTTTAAAACCAAATATAGACTATGATTTATTTTATATGATAATATTTATAAAATGGGATAAAAAGAAACTTTTTTGGAGGGATGTGGAGATCTTTCTCTATGTTCTCAGGTTCTTCAAATGCATATGTTAATGATATATGTAACTTTGGAAGGATATAGAGATCTCTTTTTATGTTCTCAAGTACTTCAAATGCATATGTTAATGATATATGTACTAACATTGAAATGTGAATATATAATTTGTTAATAAATTATTATTAGAATTATTAAATAATTAAAAATTATTTAATTTGATTTATCTAACTAATAAAAGTATATAAATAGAATAATTAAATCAATATAAAAAAATAATAATATTTGGATGTAGATGAGATGGGTTATATATATATAAGATTGAATTATAAAAGAAGTGATGGGTTGATTAATGTTAGGAATAGGATTGGATGAATAGTGATGAATAGTGATTTTACTAATTAAATAATAAAATATTATTTAAATAAATAATGAGATAAAAATTGAATAATTAATCAAATGTAATGATTTATTTAAGTATAGAGAAAATAATGAGTAATAAGATGAAATGGTGGTGTATCAATTTTATTTGCTTAAATTTACTTTTTTTTTATAAATAAGAACTACAAAGGAGTAGCTCCCTTTCATTAATAAAATATAAAACATTACAGAACATGCTTTCAATACAGCCATGGTTTCCAATATTGCTTAAATTTAATTTCTTTTTTTCATAAATAAGAACTATAGAGGAGTAGCTCCCTGTCATTAATAAAATATAAAACATTACAGAACATGCTTTCAATATAGTCATGGTTTCCAATATATCAATATAATTACATCTTCAGCTAGCTCATGGTACACTATCTATGTAGGGGAGAGGATGTACACATTTTCACTCAAAAAGGTTAAGAAAGATTTCATATTCTTGATGTTTATTCCCTCCTAAATATGCACATCACCTTAGTTGTGATAGTCTTATTTTTCTCTATTACTTCAATGTCAATAAACCAACTAGGGGAGGGAACCCATAGTGGGGTGGGATCTAATAGCAGGGATAGAAGTAGTCTTCAGTGGGTCTCACAATGGAGCACCTTAATATCGAATTGCAAAACACTTTTTATCTATAAAGTACAAAAACTAAAAAATCATGTGATGCCACATCGGTGCACCAATAAAACATGACTTAGTGCACCACTGGAGGTCTCACTTTTTTTAGCCTTTTTGGATACCTCAAAAAAATTCATGTTGATGTGGAATCATACTTGATGATGTGACCTTAAAATTGAATTTTTTAAACAAGTGAGTTGCCAAATAAACTATTGTACAAAATAGGGACTGATTTAAAATTTCCAAGTACAAAATTGAAAAATGCAAAGTTAGGGTGCTCCACTATGAGCTCCTCTCCCCTATTAGGCTAGTTAGAGGTGGGTATGAAATCCCAACAATCACAATGTTCACTCATGGCCTCAATCTCCAAGTGAAGAGGTGTTCCACAATAACTTCTACCCAAATCTTCCACCCTATTCTGTGCAACATGTTCATAAACAAATGCTCATACACCTCTATGTCATGGGCATGGCCCTCCCTCCACTAATCAGCACCAATCATCTTTTCAATCATATGGACCAACTCATCTTCTCGAGTGTTGAAGAGTCTCCTAATTCGCTACTCTAGGGCCTTTTTTAGCAAGCACAAACCATCTCAGTAAGTGATGTCATGGTGCATTGTATTCCTAACACATCTCAACAACCCATTATTTATGATATTTTGTGTGTCTAGATACTTTTATCATGAAAGTGTCCCACACCCATCGGTTTAGAATTTAATCCTCTATAATGCATGGGTTTAACTACCACACTCTAAGTTCTAGTTTTCTCTTTTCTAACTTTCTATTTTCTATTTTATTTCACAAACACCATTGGGGTTATGATGTGTTTTCCCTACAAAATTATCACATCATTTGTCAGTACCATTCATCATTCACATGATCAATAGTGTCATGACATTAATACCATCAGCAACAAATAGTTGTTGCCTTCATAACATATGCTACTCTTCCACTACATAATATCACTCTTTTCATTGACCTTTTCTAACCAAGTTTTCCTTTCAATGCCAAAAGAGGTAGCAAAAGTTTTGTTTGTCATGCTTTTCTTTCAATTTTTTTACAATTTTTTTATCAAATTATATTTTGATTGGAATGAAAAAAAACTTCTTTTTTTTTAAATAAAGAAATAAATAAATTATGTAATAAATTGTATAATAACAAGAAAGAAAATTAATAAATGTATGTATATTTTTTTATATGTATATACAATTAAATCTATAATTCATGTCTATTATACTAAAATTTTATGATGATTTGATCACTTAACTACCTTTCATTTGAAATTTTTAAAGATATATAAATTATTAAAAAATAATTTGTTTTGTCTATGATTTTATTTGATTTGGAATTTAAAACAAAATTAATACATTAAAAAGTAAATAAAATTGTGATTATATTACTTACAACTGATAGTCTACTAGCAATTTTTCTTGATCTCTTTATGATTCAACAACTCATTTTGGAATCTGTAACTATAAACTTGTACTATTAATAGGTATATCTATAAAATAAAATAATTTTAAAATAATGGATAACAACTAGTACTTTTAAATATCATACAACTAGAAAAATTATCAAATTTACTATTAAATTAAAAGCAAATTTATAAAGTGATATTAAAAAAATTCAATATAATCTATTTTTTAAGAGATAAAATTATTCTAAAAAAAATATATTTATATTGGATCTTTAAAAAAACTGTAAATTAATATTTATTTATATAGAAAATATTATAAAATGATATAATGTATAAATTCTAATATTATAATAATGATATATTATATAATATAAATTAGGGTAAAATATATATTTTTTCTTTTAATAATGTGTCATAGAAAAAAGGACCCTTTTCTTGACATGGGATTAATTCATGATAAAATGAACTTAATGAGGTCTTAATCTAGTGTTGTGAGACATTTATGTGTCCACACTAGGTCTTAGACCCTTGCAAATCAAATAACATGCTTTTAACGACATCTTGTAAAGGTGTTGTAAAGTCTTGTAAAGGACTTTCACTCTTTTCTAGACCTAATTAACTCATTTCTTCCTAATTCAACAATATAAAAATGTGTTTAATAACATTATTACATCAATCTAGAAAGTTCTTAATGTAAACTTAATGTTAAACTAGTGTTGTAATGTGTCTTACACATTCACATTGGTTCTTGTGAATTTCTAGGTTATGTGGACCTCATCTTAGTGTTGTAAAGTGTATTTAATCACACTTTCACATTGATTTATGCGTCCCAAGCCCTATTTGACATTTACATCATCAATAATGATCTTACTACACCCTTCTCCCACCTCAAACCAATGAGTTGCAGCAACCTAGTAATGATATTGTTGCTCATACATATAACACTTGAAATAATCTGCAACTGTCATGACAAAACACAACCTCTTTATCAAAAGGTCCATACTGGGACTCATTCGCCACCTTGGGAGATTCAATCCCTTCTGACCCCTGAAACAACACTTTACAAATCTTAGAAATTTGTTTTTAGGCTTCTGATCGGTGCCTTAACTTGCATATATTAGTTAGTTGCATTTTTGTAGCATGCATTTCATCAAAACTAGTCTAAATTAGCTCATTTCATGCATTGTTTAATTTTCAAATTTGCATTCTCATATTATAATCAGTCAATTGTTCTCTGAAAATTACATTTCATTTCAAACTTTTATATTGCATTTTGAGTTAGCATAGATTTTTATTTCAAAATGTTAGTTGATAAACATGATTTCCATTTCTTCACTACATTTCAATATTATGAGAGTCTCTTAGCGTAAGAGAATGAAATTGTTAATGCTTTTCTTAGACTTACATTCCCTCATATCTCTCCTATTTGTGTGGATGATGTGTTAGAAGAGTATACAAACATATACGCTCATGATGAACATGATTGTAATTCTCCCAAAACCTCTCCTTTTAGTGATGAAGGTATCTTGGTGAAAGAAGATACAATCATTGAGAATCATGTGGCTCTTGTTTGTCCTTATCCTCATCCCCTTTGGGAAGATATTTTAGCACAAGAAAATGAAATTAGATACATCACCTTACCTAATTTCCATTGTGCGGATAACTTTGAGGAACATGAGATTGTAAATGATGAGGATGATAGATTGGTCTTAAATTATCAAACCTTTAAGGTCTACAACAACCCTCTTTATGATCCTTCCCCTACACCTTCTATTTTGAAAGATATTAGAGAGAAAACTAATGAAATCCTATGTGACCATGATAATCAATTTTTTTCTTCTCCTAATATCTCTCTCAGTTGTGAAGAAGATGCTATGCTGTTAGAAAAAATAACCAATGAGAGTCATCTAAATCTTAGTTGTCCCCTTTCACCTATGAAAAAAAATTATTGAGTCAAACCATCCCTTCATTGATCCTCCTCGTACTTGTGATGAAGCTACTTCATAAATTTCAACCTTAGATAAACATATTTCAAGCTCTCCTAGTATGGTAGACAACATTGAATGAGAGAATGCAACCTTAGAAACAACCAACAATCCAATACAATATTCCCCTAATCTCCCCACTATCAATAATCAAACACATTCAACCATTAATACCCCCCTTAGTTGTGACAAAGTTATTTTGGATGAACCAAACCTTACTTGTCATGAACATGTGGTTTTTTGTTCTCCTACCCATTCTCCTTCTAAGGAGGACATTATAACCCAAGAGAAAGATAATATCCCCTTCAAAGACAATGAAAAATCTCACTTGATAAGGGATGTTAACAATATTCAACCTCACTACACCCTTTTCCCACCTTCCAATAAACCCTACTACACACTTTACCCACCTTTGCATCCGCTTCATCCTTCCAATAAACCTTACTACACCCTCCACCCACCTCAAACCAATGTGTTGCAGCAACCTAGTAATGATATTATTGCTCATACATATAACACTCAAAATAATCTGCAACCCCCACAACCAAACACAACCTCAATTCAATCACACAGGTATCAAATGCACTCTCATCGATAATGGTTTTTCCCTTAATGTGTGTAGTGTAAGTCTCCTTCATCGATTAGATGTTGACAGGTCACAAATCAAACCTGATTATGTATCTATTCGAGGATTTGATAATTCAACAAAGAAACCGCTCAGTGTAATCACCTTACCTATTATGGTTGGGGTTGTTCTTTACAAACTCCTATTCATGTCATGCCTTATGATCTTTAGTATAATCTTCTTTTAGGTCAACTATAGATTCATGAGATGAATTCAGTTCCTTTCACCCTTCATCATACAATGAAATATGTCTATAATAATAATATTTATCAAGTTAACATAGATCCTGAGCCTCAGAGTTGCTTGCACCTTGAAAAAGGGATTACAAGTCCTTTAAAAACATTAATTCCAACATCAAATATCGACCATCTTTGAATTGTGCAAAATGATATGACATCAGTATCTAAATTATTTGTGGACGATTGGGGATCCTTAGAATTCACACCTTCATGTATGGGCGAATACATATTCACACAAAAGAAAGATGAGAAACAAACACAACCAACCATCATGTCAACACAAAATTTGGACAACCTTTCGAAAGCATCCACCTCAACCACTTTAGAAAAAAATACAAACCAAACAACAACCCTTGACAAACACAATAATGAGCAACCACAATAGGGATATAATGGAAAAGGATGCGATTCTCAAGAAGAAGGTATCTGCAACCCTATTGATCTTAACACATAACAAAAAACTCATGGTCTTGGTTATTCTCCTTCACTCAACATCAATACTATCATACAAGACTCTTCCAAGACTCTTCTTTATCCACATAAATAACATAAGTTGCTTCTCCTTGCCATGCCATAGTTGTAGGATCATAGCATACTCACTATTGCATGTTTTTCATCCATTGTTAGGGGCAACATACTGCCATCCATTTTAGGCTCATCTTTGTCCTACACTCAATGGGGGGCAAGGGTTCTGATAGCCTTGTCCTCCTATGTCACTTGTCGTTGTATCTTTTGACTAATTTTTAACCTTTCATAAACATATAAGAGCAAGCTTGAGATGTGGATGACATGTCTTAAGATTGACTCACATGAGACATACTACCTTTCTTCATGGCGTGGCTTATCGAAAACATATGAATTTTCATAGGGATTTGTGAATAAGCTCTCATGATCTCCCTTCCTCTCTTCTACTTTAAAGCAATTGCTCATAGAGCGATGTGTAACAATTCCTTTAAAGTGGGGGGCATACAATAACTTAATTCATTTGCATTCTTGGTTCATAGTGTAGCCTTGTCATTTGCGTGATGCATTTGTTACTTTGTGGATGACATTGGATGTGATGTCCATCATAATTGTGATCTATCTTAGCATATTACATTCCTCTTTGTGGCCTGATGTGATGCACTGCATCCCCTAAGTTATGAATATACTATTCTTAGATTTGTCCTCTATTGGAGACATTAGACACAATGTTTCATAAGTGATCGACCTTACATAAACTAAACATGACTCCTTTGAACATCTTTCACATTACATTTTTACACTTTACACTTTACATTTGTTTCATTCTTGTATGGCCACCTTGCATAATGCAATTTTCATGCATGTGGTGCCATCTTGTTTGTTCATGAGTTCTAAGCATACGAACCTTTTCTTGTCTCATGAAGCTTGAATTGACATCCTTTTTCCTTTTTGCTTTGTGGTACCTTTATTAAAGTTATCAACGGGTACAACTTTCACATGGTTGAGTGGGAAGCCCACCTAGTGGCATGATTTTTCCCCATAGACACTTTTGTGTTTGTGAGTGCATACGAACTAGCGTATGTATCTTACTTATTTTTGGGATTTCTCACCCTGCGGACAACCAGGAGTTCTATGGCCCCATAGTGAGTATGTTGTGGCCTTCTCACCCTATAGATGACCTAAAGTTCAGTGGGCCCAGAGTGAGTACATATTTTCCATCTTATCTCTCTTTCTATCTTTCCTTTGCATGATTTTGTATATTGGGGGCTTGACCTACATGTGGATCTCTCTTGAATGTCTAGTTTAGTGTGAGTTTGAAGCAGGTTCATCCTCTCACTAAAGTGGGGGCTAAATGTGACCCTTTGCTTGACATGGGATTAATTCATGATAAAATGAACTTAATGAGGTCTTAATCTAGTATTGTGAGACATTTTATGTGTCCACACTAGGTCTTGGACCCTTCCAAATTAAATAACATGCTTTTAACGGCATCTTGTAAAGGACTTTCACTCTTTTTTAGACCTAATTAACCCATTTCTTCCTAATTCAACACTATAAAAATGTGTTTAATAACATTATTACATCAATCTAGAAGGTTCTTAATGTAAACTTAATGTTAAACTAGTGTTGTAATGTGTCTTACACATTCACATTAGTTCTTGTGCATTTCTAGGCTATGTGGACCTCATCTTAGTGTTGTAAAGTGTATTTAATCACACTTTCACATTGATTTATGTGTCCCAAGCCCTATTTGACATTTGCATCATCAATAATGATCCCCTATTAAGCCATATTGTGCATCTCGAGCCTTTAATTGATCAAAAACTCAACAAAGTTGCAATTTAAATCTTATTTCCTTATCCGTTGGCTTCTTAGCTACCAAATTGGCCCATGTGGGACCCATTCACCATCCATGGAAAATTAGTCTCCTCCAGGTGGAACCTATTTACCATGTCTGGTGAATGAGTCCTATTTGGCCCCTATTTTGACCTTTAAGCAGGAAAAAGTAAAATTTAAAGTTTATTTAAATTACTACATGTCAGCCTGTGTTGAGGTATTATCAGATACTAAGGCACAATTTTCTATAAAAAAGTTTTTTTATCCTCATTTTATAGAACAAAAACACACAACTCATTATTACATCTCTCATCATTATTTTATCGTCTATCTTCTCATCCAAGTCAAGCAAGCTAGGGTTTCTTCATTAGAAGTCATCAAGTTAGCTTTCTAAATCATTCAAGGGTTGAATCTTCATGTTATGTTGCAAAATTTCAAGATAAAATAATCATGACAAGGTAATCATCTCCATTGTTACATATTTCATCACTTTGGTTTAATTACCTAAACAAGGTTTGACTAAGGAAAACCCTCATGCCCTAACATTCAACATATCTCTCTTTTATCTTGTTTGTATGTAGATTTAGGTCCCTTGGAAGCTTGGAAATAATTGAAGATTACATTTCAAATTTATTCAAATCACCTCCTTTTCATTCAAGTCAAAATATCAGGAAAAAGTCACTTTTAGACCAGATTCTAGCAATTTTTTAAGTGAACACTTGTAGAAGAAAAAATAGCAGATCTAAAGCCATAGAATCAAGTCCCAAATTTTCAAATTATTGTAGGAATTATTTTCCAAGTATGGCGAATTAGTCCCATCTGTGGGCCTAAAACTTGATTTTTCTAGAATTCATCTCTCAGTAATCAGAAACCTATTTCTAGAAGTTTTAACCAGAACAGGGACTGATTCACCCTAGATGGTGAATGAGTCTTGTCAAGCTTGAAAAGAATCATCAATAGCATTCCAAAATCCATTTCCAATATTCTTCAACACCCTAGGTGCACTCTATTTAGTTTCATCTATTTTTGTTTCCATCTTCTTAGGTTTCTATTTCATGTTTTCATTCTACACTATGTTTTCCAACATCTTGCATTAGACTATTTTGCATTCCTTAGTTTTCATATTCATTACATTTTCATCAATTAAAATAAATATACATACACCACATTTGTTTTCCATCTATTCATACATTAGTCTTGAGTGTTAACATTGTGCATTTCCGCCCATATTCCCTCTCCTTCTAGGTGAAAAACCCTACGAGGTGCTAAGAAGGATTCAAGAGCCAAAATCCTTCATTACAAATAAATTATTATGATTTTCTAATAATTTGAAGCGTCATATATGTATTTATATAAAAATATTCCAAGTCAAATTATACAATTTAATAAATTTTAAAATTGTAAAATATAGTTTAAAAATTAAAAAAGTGATTTACAAATCATCAATAAAAAATATTATGTGCAAAATCCCTAGTGTGCTATTTTTTAATCCATTTATCATCAATAAAATTTGTAGGATAATTATTAAGGAGGATAGATTCAAAACATGTCACTAAATATCTTGAACTATATATCACTATAAATATCCTTTTGATTGAGTATTGGGCCTCAAGTTACATTGATGGATTTATTTTATGTAAACAAGGACCTAAAGAGAAAATAATATATTTTATAGGAAGATACCAATCACTTTATTCACAAATATCCTATAGTCTTCTAGACGCTATAATTTAGAGGGTATTCATAGGAATCTTACAACCTAATATTTGAGACAAGATATTATTGAAGAAATATCCATTCTTTACACATTTATGTATGGCTCTTCATGATTATTACATAGTAGTTAGTCAATATGAAGGAACACCTTCCTTCGCTCCTACCATTCAATTTGAATTTGTCTCTCAAAATAACTATCAATCATTTAAAAATAAAAATATTTTTTTTTATCAAGATAAATATTCCTCAAAACTACTAATAACATTGAGACACAATTCGCTGCTACAACCACAAATCCATATCAATTTAGCCAAAGAGATACACAATTTTCACAATTGCCCAATTCTCTCCATGTAATTATATTATAATTTTTAAACAAGAATATGATTTAACTTCCTTCAATTAAACATATTGACACAACTAAACCATTACTACTATGTAACAAATATTTTTGGCATCCCAATCCTTTTTGGTGCTTCTAGGGTTTTTCACCTAAAAGGAGAAAGAAGGGCCAAAATGAAATGTTCACATTCAAAAATTAATGAGATATGGATGCATTATGTCTAATAAACTGATTTAAATGCATAAAATAAATGGAAACTATTGAAATGCAACTTGTTTGAAAAGACATTGTGTAATGCAAAAACACCAAAAGATGAATGCAAATTACAATAGAACTTGACGAAATTGAAAGTGTGCACCTAGAATATAGATAGAGACTAGAAATGGCTTATGAAATGTTGTTGATGCTGATTTTTAGGCCTGGTGGGACTCATTCGCCATTCTAGGTGAATCAATCTCAATTCTGCAAAACTGTTCCAAAACCTATTTCAGACAAAAGGGTATCTACAAATGAAAAAAACCAAAAATTGACCTTGAAGTGGGACTCATTCACCACCCATGGTGAATGAGTCTACTTTTTGAATTTATGAATATTTAAAAAGTGGAATCAGAGCTTTCGATTTGCACATAGATTCTCTACAGTGTTTGCTAAAACTCTAATTTAAACTTGAAAGTGAGTTTTTGTTGATATTTTGACTTTTTCAATGAAGAGAAGACTTAAAAACTTTGCAATGCAATAATAAATGATTTCTAAGCCTCCAAGATGTCTAAATCTACAAACACACAAGACAAAGAGAGAGAAATGGTGAATGTTAGGGTATGGGGGTTTGCCTTGGTCAAAGCCCTTTTAGGTAATTAAACCAAAATGGAGAAATAATGTAATGAAACATGCAACAATGGAGTTTATTACCTTTCCATGACGATTGATCTTGAATTTCTACAACAAAACATGAATATTCTACCCTTAAATGTCTTTGGAAGCTTTCTTGATGACTTGCAATGATGAAACCCTAACTTGCTTGAATTGATAGAGAATATATATAATGAATGAATGATAAGAGATGTGTAAATGAATTAAGAGATTAATGGAGGTTAAAATGGATGGAAAAAAACTTATTTATACACACTTATTCCCTAATTACTCAATAATACAACATCAAAGGCCGACATAAGGTAATTTTGAATAAAAACCTAAAAGAAAATTTGAAATATTTTGAATTTGGAGCTAAGAGGGACTCATTTGCCACCCATGGAAAATGGGTCCCACCTTGGAATTCTAAGTGGGTTTTAGGAATTGTCTTGCATTTAATGTTGTTTGTTGGGTTTACATTCAAAAAAACACTTAATTAAGTCTTATGAGTGCATAAAGGGGTCAAATAAAGCATAAGAAAGGTGTAAATAGTGATAACAAGCCTAAAAAAGCGTGAAATCTTGTTACAAGACTTTACAAAACTTTAAAATAGGACTTGATAAGTGATAAAAAAGATAATTTCTAGATGAATTATAATGAGAAGAGTCTATAAAAGTGTATAAATGTGTTATAACACTTCACAACACCTTCACAAGACATCAATAAATGCACTTTAAAGGATCCAAGACCTAGTGTGGATGTGAAAAACACCTCACAACACCAAATCAATTCCTTATTAAGTCCAATTTATCATCAATCATTCCCCAAATCAAGCAATTTTCCTTTTTTCTATGGTACATTTAGCCCCCACTTTAGTGAAAGGATGAACTTACTTTGAACTCACACTAAATTAGACATTCAAGAGGGGTCCAATCATACCAAAGTGGATGATCTAGCATACGAAAGATGAAGGAAGTTGTCAAGCCCCCAAGATCCAAGATCCTAGGTCAAACCAACATAAGCATAAAAGACACACACAAGGGTGAATGATTTACAGAAAAACAAGATACGCGATCGTAAAATGACAAGAACTAAAACAAGGAAAAATAAGGTGGATCAAAGATGCACTCACTCTCAGACCACAAAACTTCAAGTCGTTTACAGGGTGAGTTGTCCTAAAGAAGTGGTTAAGTGAGAAATTCATGCTAGTGTGTCAGCTTCCCACCATATAATGAGAAATTCATGCCAGTGTGTCGGCTTCCCATCATAATAAGCATACCAAAGTTATGCTCCTGATAACATTGATAAGGCACCACAATGTAATACTTTTTGTAAATGTTTTTGAATATGTAAAGAAATTTTTTGAAGGGGATTTTGATTTGTTCAAATAAGGTCTTCTTCTTAGGGAGCATTTTGCTTAGTGTCTCCATGAGAGGACAATTCAGGATGTCAAATCATTGTCCATGGGATGCCTCATTTGCATTAGGCCACTTCAGTTGATCATTATTCCCTTGTCAGATCATTATCCATGGGATGCTTTGTTCACATCATGCCACTTTAGTTGATCATGCACTCTTGGAAGGCATCAAACCTAATGACACCACCAAGGAGAGGACACATCACAAGAAAAATTAAATGATGACATGAAATTTGCAAAAATATTTTGTCTATGTATGCCCCCATTTTAAAGAAGTTGCTAAATCCATTACTATGAGAAATTGTTTTAAAGTAGAAGAGGGTATGATAGCTTATCCAAAAATCCCTATGCCAAGTCATATTTTTTTGATAAGTTGTGTCATGAAGAAAGGGAGTATGTCACATGTGATTCAATCTTAAGACATTTTGTCCACATCCTAAGCTTGCTCTTATATGTTCATGAAATTTTAACAATTAGTCAAAAGAGACAATGACAAGTGACATATGGGGATAAGGCTTTCTAATCCTTTTCCTCCACTTAGTGTAGGATAAAGGTAAGCCTGGAATGGAGGATGGTATGCTGCCCCTTGTGATGGATGCAAAACATGAAATAGTGAGTATGCAATGATCCTACAACTATTACATGGAAAGGAGCAGCAACTAATGTTATTTATGTGGATAAGGACACCAATTTTCTACTTGATACATGTTTAATGGGATATCTATCAATTTAGGATGTACCAATGTTATAGTTTGCTTGGAAGAATCTTGAGTGATAGTATGGATGTTGAGTGAAGGTTTATTAGATGGGTTGATTTTGATGAGAGGACAATCATGAAGACCATGGTTTGGAAGAATGAGGTTGGGTGTATTGTGACATTTTCTCTTGTGTAATGGTGGGTAAAGAATGATAGAATTCTTAGGTGTTTCCAAAATAACTTCAGCGCACATAGGGGATGATTAATGGTTGGATTGTTTTGAGTATCAATAGTGGTGATATGAGAAGAAGGATTTATTTGGTTGTCTGATTTCTCTAAAGTATCATTCTTATGTGCCATAATATCGACCCTAGGAGGAGAGCTAATATGTTCATCACATGTCATAATTTGATTTGGAAAGATAGCGTCATCACTCATAGGAGAGGCATCAAGAGAAGGATAACTAGGAGTTTCATGGTTACTAATGATTGGAATTTTTTGTTCAAATAGATCTTCCATCACAATGTCTTATAACACTAAACTATCTTCTTCATGTGTAGAGAAGATATTAGGAGAAGAAAAGGGTTGATGGTCATGATTATCTATACTTACATCCTCATGTCCTAAAATGCTCTCTTGAGTGGGGGAAGTAGGATTTTCATAGCTCTTAATAACATCCTCCATAGAAATGTGTTTTTCTGGATCATTCACGATTTTATCCTTATTCACTAAAGGATTCTCACAAGTAGGGGAGGTGTTGTGAGATGAATGGGGACTCGATAAGGTAGTGGCAATAATTTTAGCTTTGTGTGTCATAATGTCTTTGCAAGGGGAGGAGAAGGAATAAAAGAAATACTTTCATGATATTCAATGATTGTGTCTTCTTTCATCAAGATACCTTCATCACAAATGGGAGAGATATCAAGAGAAGAACGATTATGATTATCATGATTATCGATGCTTGCATCCTTTTGTGTCAAACCTTTAGTGGATGATTTTAGTGAGAGGAATTCCTTAAGGGCTTCATCTAACATGTCTAAATAATCACTACTAAGGGGCTTGGATGTTATGGTTTTTTGAAATTGAATCATTTTTTGAATTGGATCATTTGAGGTTTTTTGTTTTTTGTTTCCATTTGCTAATAAATTTGATCTAAATGAACTAGGAACTAATGCTGAAAATGAAAATTGCAAAAGTCTAAGTGCCATGAATGTAAATAATGCTTATTTCAAATGATTTAAATGTAAGAGAAGCTATTGAAACTTAAAATGTAATGTAAAGAAATAGGATGAAATGCAACATTGTAGATTTCCAACAAAGTAATTGATTGATGACACTATGCAATAATCTAAAAGATGGAAGATTGGAAATACAAATGTGAATTTTAAAAATTCATGAAATGAGATAATGTAAGCTAAATCTAATGAAATTCATAATATAGAAACTCAACCAACTGATACAAATAACTAATGGTAGCAAACAGAAGCATAAAAATAGGGCTTTTTAGCTCTGTAAAAGGCAGATTTAGGGGTCAAAAGGGACCGATTTTCCCAGGTTGGTGAATGAGTCCCAGTATGGACTTTTTTTAGAATTTTCAAAAAAAATTGAGTGATTTTTATGTTTTCTAAGTTCTATGATGTAGACCTAAGTTAAAAATGTAGAATTTCAAAAAATTTAAATGAATTTAGATGCCAAAAATGCAACCTAAATACACTTTTTATGAATGCAAAAATTGAAACCCTAGAATGCAACTTAACTAATGCAAAATGAAATGTAAGCTAATTCTAGGATGAGGATGGACTCCAAATCAGACAAGGAGATATTCAAAAATTGGGTTCACCAAAATGTAGCATAGATTTTGGCATCCAAGGTCTTTTTAGCACTTCTAGGATTTTTCACATAAAAGGAGAAAGAAGGGCCAAAATGCAATGTTCACATTCAAATATTAATGAGATATGGATGCAATATGTCTTGTAGAAACGTGAAATTGACTTCATGCATCTACTCAGCAAATAAATCAAGTTTATTTATCAATCTCCTAAAGTCATCAGTTTAAATTAAATAAAACAACACTATCCTAACATCACCCTCCATGATTAAATAAATCAATCATTTATTTAATTAAGTCTGAAATCACTTTTCATCCCTTTTATATTTAAATAAATCAAAATATTCAAGTCAAAGGGGTCAAAGCATCTAATCATCATTAAATTAATCTAATCCTAATTAACCTAACCTAACCATCCATCACATCCTCTAGCTTTTCCCACTTGCACCAATAAATCATTTTAATTCATTTATAAAATTAGCATTTTCCATCAACATGGCATCTATGAGGAATATTCCCTCAAGTTTGAATTCAAAAACAAGTGGACATGTACATCCAACAAGGAATTTATGGTCTCTTACACAATTCAAACTCAACATTTACTCTCAAATTCAAATTTGAAATCTCCCTCTCTTTGGCACATTGACCAAAATGTGCTCATTCCTCATCCTATCACAAGTTGACAAGTGGCATCTTCTCATTGGCTTATCTTTAGTCCCACATCCTCCATGTTTGGAATTATTTTATCAATTTTGGCCATAAATAGAGGTCTCCTCTATTGTTCAAATCCTCCACAATCTCAAGAACAAATGCACCATTGTCATTTGAATCCATACAATCTTAGCATTTCATCTCCACAATCTTTATGCAAAGTCATTCTCTTAAACTGAGAACTAATTTTTCCCACCATCATTTGCAACATCAAGCTTATCAAGGGTTGGGAAAGGGATATTTTCCACAATAGCACCAATCCACTATGAGATAAAGTTGGATCATGTTTTTTTATATGCTTTGTTTAGTTTCCTTGATTCATTTCATTGCATGATTAACATGTTTCATTATTTCATAGGGATATTCTTTTCTTTCTTTTTTCAAATGGAAATACTAATGTGTGTTTGATCAAATGAAAAATTTGACGTCCACATGTCTAATAAACTAATTTAAATGAAGAAAATAAATGGAAACTATTGAAATGCAACTTGTTTGAAAACACATTGTGTAATGCAAAAACACCAAAAGATGAATACAAATTGCAACAGAACTTGACGAAATTGAAAGTGTGCACCTAGAATATGGATGAAAACTAGAAATGGCTTTTGGAATGCTATTGATGCTGATTTTCAAGCCTAGTAGGACTCATTCGCCATTCTGGGAAAATCGACCCCAGTTCTGCAAAACTGCTCTGGGACCTATTTTAGACAAAGGGGTATCTAGAAATGAAAAAGACCAAAAAGTAACCTTGAAGTGGGACTCATTCACCACCCATGAAGAAATAATTCCACTATTGAATTTCTAAATATTCAAAAGTGGAATCTGGAGCCTTCAATCTGCACTTTGATTCTCTACTGGTGTCTGCTTCTGGAACTCTAATTTTTGAACCTAAAAGTGAGTTTTTGTTGATATTTTGATTTGTTTAGTGAAGAGAAGACTTAAACAAAATTTCAATGCAATCTTCAATGATTTTTAATCCTACAAGATGTCTAAATCCACAAACACATGAGACAAGAGAGAGAAATGGTGAATGTTAGGCCATGGGGGTTTTCCTTGGTCAAACCCCTTTTAGGTAATTAAACCAAAATGGAGAAAGAATGTAATGAAACATACAAAAATAGAGTTTATTACCTTTCCATTATGATTGATCTTGAATTTTCGTAATAAAACATGAAGAATCTACCCTTGAATGTCTTTGGAAGATTTCTTGATGAATTGCAATCATGAAACCCTAATTTGCTTGACTTGATGGAGAAAATAGATGATGAATGAATGATAAGAGATGTTTAAATGAATTAAGAGATTAATGGGAGTTTAAATGGATGGAAAAACACTTATTTATACACACTTATGCCCTAATTAACCAGCAATACAAAATCACAAGTTGACATAAGTTAATTTTGAATAAAAGTTACCCAAAAGAAATTTTGAAATATTTTGAATTTGGAGCCAAGAGGGACTCATTTGCCACCCATGGTGAATGGGTCCCACCTTGGACTTGTAAGTGGGTGTCAGGAATTATCTTGCATTTAATGTTGTTTGTTAGGTTTACATTCAAAAATACACTTAATTAAGTTTTATGAGTGCATAAAGGGGTCAAATAAAGCATAAGAAAGGTGAAAATAGTGATAACAAGCCTAGGAAAGAATGAAATCATGTTACAAGACTTTACAACACTTTAAAATAGGACGTTATAAGTAATAAAAGATCATTTTTAGATGAATTATAATGAGAAGAGTCTAGAAAAGTGTATAAATGTCTTACAACACTTCAAAAAACCTTCACAAGACATCAATAGTTGAATTTTAAAGGATCCAAGACCTAGTGTGGATGTGAAAAACACCTCACAACACCAAATCAAGGCCTTATTAAGTCCAATTTATCATCAATTATTCCCCAAATCAAGAAAATTTCCTTTTTTCTATGGTACATACTAAAATTTAATGCAAAATCATTTTGTCAATATCATCATCCACCTAGACATGATACAAAAATATGTATGTGTCTTAAACACTAAGTTTAAGACCTCATCAATTCTAATCAAATATACTTGGCTTGTTTGAATGATAAAGGAAACAAATAAGTCTTACCACCTAACTAAAACTTGAAAATATTTATTAACCCATTGCTAAGTCATTCAATAAGCTTTATCCAATATAGTGACAATGAAGAAGATGATAATGATATATCCAATGTTGTAAACATGATTGAATTCTAGCCTTGTAAGGGTCAAACCAATATTTTTCTTGAAATTTCTTCCATACATATTGATGCTTCTATAATGGAACCCAATGGTCCTCTTTACATCACAAGTAGAATTAATGATAAACCCATATGGGGAATACTCATTGATCATGTGTGTATAGTGAATGTGATCACCAAGGAATTCTTATATGTGCATGAACTCTATAAAGATAAAATTTATGAATAATCAAAAGAATTCTTAAAGGATAAAGATGGTTTTATTCTCCCTATGATTGGTTTCATACATGTTTTGATAAAAGTTGAACCTAAACAATTGGATATCTTTCATTTATAATAATTTCAATTTTGGACGAGTTTCATGTGAAATTAGGTCATCCATTACTAAACTTCATGAATGTGGTCACACTAGTTATTCACAAATGCCTTGAATTCCCATTTGAAGAACAAATACATACTATATACCTTATTTGTCTCATTGGATTACTTTTGGTCTCAATAAGTTCAACCTACTAAACCTTATGAGGATTTTTTACTCATGTCATATAAAAATTTTAAAGCTAAGCATATAGCTGAACTATCCCTTAGTAAATTAATATTTTTCCTAAAGCTTCTTGATCTCTAGTGACTTTTATAGTTGTCCCTCCTACCCCATAGGTAGTGGATGAACCTCAATTCAAAATGGGTATCCTCACCCAACCACCTACTACATGTATGTTGTAGCTCCACCCCCACCATCATATAAAAGACAAAGAGATAACTGTACATCTAACTTTGTGCCTTCAAAATAAAAATAGGTCTTTAGGCCAAAACCTAAGAATCCAATGGTCTCCCAAACAATGATGGTCCCTTCGATTCCTCATCCAAACAAAGAAAAGAGACCAATGTTGGAGAATACCTCAATTACTTCATTATAAATTGAAACTCATGTGAGAAGATATAAAAGTGAAAAAGAGTGTAAATGAAGACATCATGATATGGCTTGTAAACTTGCTAAAGAGTGTAAAACATTACCTAGCGATCATCCATCCAACCAACCTAATTCTAATGAAATACCTCCCACCCATCCATCCTCATCATTGTCTGACTCCACCCCACCACCCTCACTTAATCATGAAGCCAAACCTTACCTATCCCATCCTAACCAAAGAATGAAATTGGATCACACAAATGATAGAACTCGCAATCATTCTAATAAAACTAATATGTAGTCTATTGTGATACATTTGGATAGTGACAAAGAATATAAAATAGAAAAAAAAGAATACCATAATAAATTATCTCTTATGTTTTCCAAATTAATGAATTTAGATAGGGGTAGTCATGATGATCCTCCTAATAAGATTGAACCACCATGTGATGAACCTAGTGCCTCTCCTTGTATCACACTTGATGTACTTTAGCATATTGTTTTCCTTCCAGTTATGATGAGCAATACTATGATGTGGATGATTTTATTTAGATCAGTTCACATGTGATGTGATCTCCTGTGATGTGTTGCTTCGTGTTTATTTTTGTTTGTTATTTTATTTGAATAACCCTTAATGTTCTCATTGAAACAAGGATACAAAGAAAAAGAAAAATCATGATATTCATCTATTTGTGTCTCCATTCATTTCCTTTTGTGAACATATTATTTTTGTTCTTTTTGGAAGGTGTTGAGATATTTAGGTCTCTTCCATGTTAACCCAAAAGTTTTTTTGTCTTCACGTGTCATTCATCCATTGTGTTCATAGTTCCACAAGAATTTTGGGAATGATTTTGATTATAAGCATGATCACATTATATATTATCTCTCATTGATACTAACCCTAGATCAGTGGATCTCTCATGTGTTATTTTTGTTTTGTTAATTATGGGGCTTTGTCTTGGGGGAAACCCATTGTCATGGGTCAACTTTGTTGGTAACATATCATTTGGAATAGGGTTTCCTTGCAAGCTCTTATGGCCTATCATATTGCACATACTATTTTAATTTTACCTTAAAGGCAATTTCTCTCAGTTGACATTAGCTATTACTTTAAGCTGGAGGAATACATTGCACTATATGCTTCACTTTGCTCACACATGTTGAACTTGTGATGCATCTTTGGAATATTGATCATTGTGTAGCACCTTATAAGATTCATTGTAACTATAATTTTTGGTATTGTTGAAATGAGAATTCACCTTGTAAATATCGGACTTCACTAGCCCTTGTGTGTTCTTAATTTTTTACTATTTTTAGAAACTCACCTAGTGAATATCGAAATTCACTAACCCAGTTTTCTTCTTTTCAAGGCCTATCTAGTGAATATTGAACTTCACTAGCCTAGGATACATTTTTTCTTTCTTGGTTCACCTAGAAAATATCAAACACTGTTATCCTATGACTCATGAATTCTTTGGGAGTGGATCCTAGTAAGAATTTTGTAGAGCTTGCTAGTCTATGATTGTCATACCCCTTTACACATTTTTCTTACCTCATGTTTACATAATTTTTGTACTATGTTTGCATTGTGTTTTCATCATGTTTGTATTATGCTTTGTTTTGGTATTATGTTAGTCTTGTGTTTTCACTATGCATGGTTCATGTTTTTCATGTTATATTGCACCTCACACATGTGTGTTACTTTGTCCTCATACTTTTGTGTCATAAGATCTTGAGCTTAAAGAGATTAGCACATCCCCTAGATTTAATGATGTGCTATCTAATAAATGTTTGGATAAATGAACCCTTCTTCGCTTATAAGTTTAGGTTAGTGTGGGTCTAAGCATAAGTTTATACTCTCACTAAAGTGGGGCCTAAATATAGCATTGTAAACTGTCACCATGTAGCATAGAAAAATAGATAATTGACATTTTCATGGTCATTTAGGTCTTTCTCTCATGATGCTTGGTTCTTTTTTTTTTATTTAATGTTGTAATGTAACTTATGCATTCACATTAGGTATTAAATATTCAAATTATGATGTCTTGTGAAGGTGTTGTGAAGTGTTGTAACACATTTCTACACTTTTCTATAATCTTTTCATTTTAATTCATCTAAAAATCAACTTTTTAACACTTATCAAGTCCTATTTCAAATTTTTGTAAAGTCTTGTAACAAGCTTTCATGCTTTTCTAGGCTTTTTATCACCAATTACACCTTTCTTATGCCTTGTTTGGGCCCTTTATGCACTTATAGGCCTTAATTAAGTATATTTTTGAATTCAAACTTGAAAAAAAACATTAAAGACAACTTAATTCCCGACACCCACTTACAAGCCTAGAGTGGGACCCATTCACAATGGGTGGAAAATGAGTCCCTCTTGGCTCCAAATTCAAAATAATTCAAAATTTTTTCTAGGTTTTTATTCATTAAGAACTTATGTCAACCTGTGATAATGAATTATTTGGTAATTAAGGCATAAGTGTGTATAAATAAGTTTTTTTCCATCCATTTCAACCCCCATTCATCTCATTCACTCATTCAACATCAATTATCATTCTTGCATTCAATCTATCAAAGCATCATTCAATCAAGCATCTATCAAGCATCTTGGAGCAGTCATTGACATATCTTAAGACTTCTACAACAAGGTTTTGGTGAGTATAGGACACTTGCATATTGTTTATTCATCATTCCTTTCTTGTTTTCATTTCATTTCTTTAACAAGGATTTGATTACCAAAGTGGGATTTAACTAAGGAAAGTCCCTATAATCTAACCCTTAACCATTTTTCCCCTTCTGTGCATGTGTGTTTGTAGGTCTTGTAGGAAGATTTGGAAAAGAAATAGGTGCTGGAAACTAGTCAACTAGTCATCAAAGTGTTTCAAGTCAACTAAACCCTAATTCAAGCTTGGAGACAACATATAGCCCATTTTTTGCAGATTTGACTCTATCAACCTAACAAGAAGACAAGTGCAGATCTAGACCTATAGAATTGACCTTTGAATTTTTAGGATTTTGGAGGAGGACTGATTCACCATCACTGGAGAATGAGTCCCACCTGTAGGCTTGAATAGTTGATTTTGTCATAATTTAGTTCCCGATAGTTAGAAAGGAGTTTCAGATCATTTTACTAGTAGCAAGAATGATTCACCATCAGTGGAGAATGAGTCTTACTAGTGATCAACAGTGATTTTTTCCAATTTCTAGAACCTTCCAAGATCAGCATTCAACTTCCAGGTGCACTCAAAAACACTAAGAGTGCAAGAGAATCCCATAGAACACCTAAAAATTGATGATTCATTTTGGTAAACGTACATTTTCAACACATTATCTTTCTTATTTGCATTTGCATTCACATCCTAGGACTCATAGCATTAGCTTTTGTATTATCCTTTTGCATTGTTTTTGCATCCTAGGGTTTGCACATTTGCATTACTGAATATCTCATATAGATTTCATTCTTGCATTTCAAAACATTACAAAAATTGAAATTTTACATCTGCATGTTCATTTTGCATCTGAAACACATAAAAATCACTTTAAATTTTTTGAAAAACACAAAAAATTCTCATCCCTGGACTCATTCACCACCTTGGGCGAATCAGTCCAATTGCACATTTTGAACTGCATTTTCAGGCATTTTCTAGGCATTTACTACATTTAAATTTTTATTTGTTGTTTCTCTATTTTAGGTTATATAATTTTCATTATTTTCATTTTACTTCGATATTTCATTGCATTTTCATTCACCCCACCTCATGTGGTACTTGTATGAGTGCTTGGTGCCCTATTGATAATACTTAAATAGTGAGAAGAAGTTCCTGACTCATGGCATCCCACAATAACACACTCGGTGTGGACCTTGGGTTGTCTCAAGCTCCTACTCCTGGTATGGAAAATGGTGCATTAGGCATGGATACTGCCACTAGTACACCTTTACCTTCACATACAATTCATGTTAACAAACAAACCATTAAATTCCATAAGATAAAGTCATTAGTATTCATGAGGGTTTTGCACATTTGCAACAAGATTTATTCCTTGAACACATTTCTGCCACTACCATACCTGCCATAGAAAATATTCATTGCTTGATTGAAAGTGACGATGGCATGCTTACAAGTTATGAAAAGAATTGTTGAGATATACAACAAACTTGTTCCTTCCACTTCCCAACGAGCAAACATTGTGGTTAGCCAAGGAGGATCTCACATTCCTCCTCCTTCAACCATAGTATCCATACCCACCTATACCATGCCTCAAGTTACAACAACCATGTAATAGGTTATTCATGTGACTCCTTTCACTATTCCAACCAACATTCCTAGTTCTTTTGTGGCATCAAATGTTCCATCCTCCACCACCTTCACCCATCTTAGTGTCGCCTTCACTTATCTTAACATTACATACACTCCATCACCATTCTCCCTTCCTCCTCATACCTCTTACACTGACCCTCTCATTACACAACTCTTTCAAACTATTTCTTCCATGCAACAACAAATATCCACCATTAACCAAAATCAAACCACACCACCCACATACTATGTTCATAGTAGCCCATTATCCTTAGATATCCTAACAATGCGAATGCCACAAGGAATTGAGATGCCTAGGTTCGAGAAGTACGAAGGTAAAGGAGGCCCTACTAATCATGTTAATGCCTATACAGCCTTGTACAGTGACTGTCCTCAACGATAAACTATTAGCCAAAAAAATTCGTAGGACGTTAAAGGACACTGCATTGGAGTGGTTTTCAAACTTACCCAATCATTCAATCTGATCATTTAATGAACTTTTTGATGCCTTTATAAGTCATTTCCAAGTCCATATGACTCCCAAAAAGAAAATGATTGATTTAATGAGGTGTAAAAAAATGCAAATGAAAAAGTAATTGATTTCATTTCATGCTATCAATCATTATATGCTCAAGTAGATGTCAATATTCCTGATTCACGTCTCCAAAAAATGTTTACTGAAAACTTGCAAACTCACATTCAGGATAGGTTGACCATGATGAAATTTCCTTCCTTCATGAATTTATGCACATCCCTTTGTAACTCTCACAACTTGGTTACTAGTCGTGATTCAAATTCCACTTCTAGTCAAGATGAGAAGTCTGAACAAAGCAACCAAAACAACATGCAAAACTTTAGAAAATCAAATAGCTCAACTTCTTACAGTTCAAACCCCCTTCTACACAACCAAATAAACCTATTCAGAGTCAAGTGGAAGCTATTAAATTAGCAGTTCCCTTTACCTATGGGTTACCCAAAGATACAATTTAACCCCTTACCCGATACTCTCCATAACACAATGAATCAACTGCTACAACAATTGATCATCACTTTTCCTACTATTAAATCACTTGATACTACCAAGCCTTTACCCCCCACCTTTAAACCAAATGCTTATTGTCATTTTCATCACCAAAATGGGCACGACACTGAACAATGCAAGCATCTCAAACACTTAGTTCAAGACCTCATTGATTTTGGTCGTTTGTCCATTATAGATGTCAATGATCAAGGTAATAAGTTTGTTGGACCCCCCAATAAAAATTTTCAAATCTTTACCAAGCCCATGCCTAAACAGAATATATCATTTGTCAAAGCTAGTGAACCTTCAAATACCGATGTGATGTTCATATTGATTCAAATACTGAACAACATGATTCTATTCCACATGTTACCCATGTTAATCCTATGGATTAAATTGTGGGTATGATAGATGCTATCCCTTGTAAGGTCCCAACTAAAAAATCTCTTGATATTACTTTTTCTTCTCACGATATACTTAAAAACTTCCCGATGGTCCTCTTTACATAGTTGGTCACATCTATGGTAAGCCCACCAAGGGGATATTAATAGATCCTACCTGTAGTAAGAATGTGATCACAAAATAATTTTTAGTATTACATGATCTTTATCAAGAAGATTATGACAAACCAACCGCATGGATTAAAACACATATTGGGTTTGTAGTCCCTACGATCGGATCAATCGTACTCCCATTGCAAATAGGACCTAAGACATTGGATGTGACATTTTCTAGCATTCCACAACCGGATCATTTTTGTCTATGGCTAGTTCATCCTTCACTTCACTCAATGAAATCTATCCCTTTAGTTCACAAATGTTCGAAGTTTTTGCATGAAAATGACATATTTACCATACACCATAGTGGTTTAAATCCATTATCTTCTAAAGGTAATTTTTCCTTAGAATATTTTTGTCCTGAACCTATGGAACCCATAACCCCTCACAAAGACTTCTTTTTCATTGCCTATCAAAAGTTGAAATCCAAACGAATAGCCAAATTGTCTCTTCACAACATTTCCCCGTCCACTTCCACTACTCCCATCCTAGATGAAAAAATGCTTCAACCTAAATCCAAACCTGAACAAACAATGCAACCTCATGAGCAACCAAAAATTAACACTTCACCTCCATCATCCAAACACCCATGAGATAATGAAACCAACCCTATCATGCCTCCTCACATTAAACAAGTTTATAAACCCAAAGATAAATTGATTGAACCATCTCCTTCGGTTCCTTCCATTCCTCCTCAGGAAGAAAAGGATCCTATGGTGGATCAACCCACTCTTACACCTCAACAACTTCAAAATAGAATTAAACAAAATTTTGATGCTAGGGAGCGTAGGCATCATCATCATCTCCTTGCTCACCAATCACACATGGAAGAAAACAAGGAAAAGCAACCTCCACCTTTGATAAAAGAAATACCTGACCAACCTTCTCCTCCTAACCCACCACATGAAACTACATTACAACCATCACAACAAAATGACCTGATACAAAAATGACAACTCTTGATACATCCCTCATTATAAATTACCCTCCATCCTCCTGCCATAATTAATCTTGATGATGATGATGAAGAGATCTCTAAAATCAATGAAGAGGTGCATAAAAATCTAAATTATTTATTTTAATCTTCCATGAGCTTAAAAAATAAATCTCCTACACCAAGTGAAGAACCTGGCACTTTCGCTAGTTTGAAACTTGCAATTCTCCCTTTGTACTATCAATCACCCAAGCACAATACCCTTAACATGATTAGGAGGAAGATGACTTGTTAGATGGTTGACTTGCATTCTCCTTGCTATTCTTTTACATTTTCCTTATTCTTTTTACTCTTATTTTCTCTGGTAAGCTTTTATTTGTGTATTGTTTTCCCCCATAATGTGTATTTGATGTTCTCCCTCTCATTGTGCACTTCTTCTATTTGCACCTCTATTCTTCTATATGTAGTACATTTTTACCTTTTCTTTTTTTCTTTTTCCTTTTGGGGGATGACGCAAAGTGTTGAGACACCTTATGTCTCTTCCATGTTGATCCAAAAGATATTTCTATTTTTTTCACTTTTCTTATTTTTCCTTTTGGAGATGATAAAGGCATTGAGACCAAATGTCTCCTTCATGTTGACCCAAAAGCTTTTCTTTTGTCTTTTTTTTTTCTTTTTTTTTCCTTTTGGGGATGATGCAAAGTGTTGAGACCACAATGTCTCTTCCATGTTGACCCAAAATGGACTTTATTTTTCTATTGTTTTCGCTCTCTTTGTATCATTCTTCTAGTTCTATGTATTCAGAGAATGGTGACAGTTCTGAGCTCTTTCATCAAAACATTGTAGCAATTAACATATTGAATCCAAATCCATAGATCTCTTATGTGTTTGGCATGTTCCTTTCTAGGGGAACTCCCCGCTTTCTTTTGTTTTCTTTTTCATTTACATGAAGAAGCCTTACATGGAAACATATGACTTGGCATAAGGGCTTTCCAAGTTGGCTCTCATGTCTTGTTTTCTTTTTGCATTTTTATTTTGCTACTTTAAAGTAATTTCTTATAGAACGACATGTAGAAATTCCTTTAAAGTGGTGGCATACATTGGCATTATTCATTTGCATTCTTGATTCTTAGTGCAACCTTTTCACTTCATATGATGTGTTTGTTACTTTTTGGATGACATTGGGTGTGATGTATTTCATAAGCGTGATCTCTCTTAGCATACTACATTCCTCTTAGTGGCTTCATGTGATGCACTACATCCCCTAAGATGTGAATATTCTATTCTTTGATTGGTCCTCTCTTGGAAAAATTAGACACAATTTTCCCTAAGTTACATACCTTGCATGAACTTAACAAGACTCATTTGAACATGAACCATCAATTTTTGGTCCCTAGGTGCAACTCTAACTTTTCTAGGGTTTTTCACCCTAAAGGAGAGTAGGAACTCAAAAATGCAGGAGGTTCATTCAATTAATGTTATGTGTGATGTTATTATGCCTAAATGAAATAATCTAAATATAATTAACTAATTTAAATGGATTAAAATGAATGAAAAATTGCAATTTAAGATATGTTTGAAAACACATTAGGATATCCAAAAAATGAAGAAAATAGAAGAAATATGAAGAACAGAAAGAGAAGAGAAGAATTTGAGTGCACCTAGATGAAATGTGATCAATATGGAGTATTTTGGATGCTATTGAATTTCATGAATTTTTCATAGTGGGACTCATTCGCCTAAGGTGGAAAATTAGTCCTCATCCTAATGAAAATTTGTCGGGAGCTAGTTTCTGACAGTTGGGATCTGAAATCTAAGAAAAACTCAAGTTTCCAGTCCTAAGGTGGGACTCATTTTCCACAAGTGGAAAATTAGTCCTCCCAAATTTTTGAAAAACTAGGAAACAACTCTGCAACACCAGATATAGAAATGTCTCCTTGTTGGGTTGTCGAAGTCAAATCTGTAGAAAATAGTCAAATATCTCTCTCCAAGCTTGAATTTTACCTATGTTGACTTGAAGCACTTAGTTGACATGAAAATAAATCTCCAACACCTAATAACCTGTCAAAGCTACAAACAAAGAACTGCAAACAAACATGCAATAGGGGAAAAATGATTAGGGTTAATGAATAGGGGTTTGCCTTGGTCAAACCCCATTTTTAGTAATTAAACCCTTGAAAAGATAATGAAATTAAAGATAATGATGAATATATAGCATGCATAATTATAAATACTCACCAAACACTTGATCTCACAAGTCTGAAGTAATGTCAATGGATGCTTCAAAGTACTTTGAATGTTGCTTCAATTGATGTTGTAGAATGCTTGAATGCTTAGATGTGTGAATGAGATATCATGAATCACTGAGGAGGTTGAATACTTGAGTGAGATGTTGTAAAATGAGGTGAAAATCACTTATTTATACAATCTTGTGTTGTAGTTTACCATTCATACCTCATGATAGGCTGACATCAAGTGATTTTTAATAAAATACCGAAAGGAAATTTCAAATATTTTGAATTTGGGGCCAAGGGAGACTCATTCGCTACCCATGGTGAATGGGTCCCACCTAGGACCTAAAAAAAAGTGTTGGGAAATATGTTTCATTTAATGTTGTTTGTTAGGATAATATCCAAAAATACACTTAATTAAAGCATATGAGGGCATAAAGGAGTCAATTAAGTCATAAGAAGAGATAAATAGTGAAGTTGTGCCTAGTAAAGTGTGAAATTTTAAATTACAAGACTTTACAACACTTCAAAATAGGACTTGATGATGTGTCAAAAGATGATTTTTAGGTGAATTGTAATTAATAGAGTCTAGAAGAACATAGAAATGTCTTACAAGACTTCACAACATCTTCATAAGACATCATTATTTGAATTTTAGTACCTAAATATTCACGTTCAAGCCATGTAGCAACATAAAATAAATGCAAAAAATATCAAATACCATGAAACAAGACCTAAAAGGCCATGAAAATTACAAGGGGCCATTTTTCTATGGCACATTTAGCCCCACTTTAGTGAGAGAATGAACCTGCTTCAAACTCGCACTAAAGTAGCCATGAACATTAAGGATAGGGTTCAAATGCACTTATGTTAGAAAGATGTAAGACAACAATCAAGAGAGATGATAAAGCCCCCACGACGAAGATCCCATGGAAAACTAAGGATAAGAACAAAGGAACACACAAGTTTTGAGATGAATTGAATGAAGCTTTGATCACTAATCCAACTAGTTGTGGATAATATCTAGGCTAAAAGAGAATTTTTTCTCACTCTAGTGCATGAGAAAACCCAAATTTACTCGCTCTGGGGCCATAGAACTAGTTGTTCGCTGGGTGAGTAGGCCCAAAAATAAGTAAGATACATACGCTAGTTGGTATGCACTCACAAACAACACGAAAGTGGCTAGGGGAAAAGTCATGCCACTAGGTGGGATTCCCACACAACCATGATAAAGTTATCCATGTTGATAAATTTAACAAGGTGCCACAAAGCAAAAGGAATTGTGAATGTTAAAACAATACAACACTACAGGAATGCAAGTTGTGTTATGCAAGGTGACCAAGAAATATAAAATGCAAAAATGTAATGTGAAGGAATGTTCAAAGGAGTCTTGTTTAGTTTATGCAAGGTCAGTCACTTAAGGAACATTGTGTCTAATGTCTCCAAGAGAGGATCAATCATAGAATAGTATATTCACAACTTAGGGGATGCAGTGCATCGCATCAAACCACCAAGAGGAATGTAATATGTTGGAATAGATCACACTTATGAAGGACATCACACCCAATTCCATACACAAATTAACAAACACATCACGAAAATGACAAGGCTACACTAGGAACCAAGAATGCAAATGAATTATGGTAATGTATGCCCCTCACTTTAAAGGAATTGCTACACATCATGTTGTGAGCAATTACTTGAAAGTAGAGAAGAAAATAAAGTAAGACACAAGAGCCAACTCAAAAATCCCTATGCCAAGTCATATGTTTCAAAAGTAGGCTTCATCGTGTCAAGGAGAAACAAAGAAAGGGAGTTACCTCCCAAGAAAGAAAGCACACCAAACACATAAGGGATCTATATATTTGGGGTCAGTATGTTCGTTACTGCAATTTTTTTATGAAAGAGCTCAGATCTATCATCATCCCCCAAATACACATAGAACTAGAAGAATGACACAAAGAGAGTGAAAACAAAGGAAAAAGAAAGATTTTTTTGAGTCAACATGGAAGAGATATTGCAGTCTCAATGCTTTGCATCATCCCCAAAAGGAAAACACAAGCGAAAATAAAATGAAAAAGGAAAAATCTTTTGAGTCAACATGAAGGATAAATTTCAGTCTCAATGCTTTGCATCATCCCCAAAAGGAAAAACAAAAACAAAAAGCGAAGACAAGGACCTTTTGGGTCAACATGGAAGATACATAGGGCATCTTTATGCTTTGCATCATCCATAAATGGAAAACACAAAAGAAAATAAAAGAGAAAAATACAAGGACCTTTTGGGTCAACATGGAAGAGACATAGGGCGTCTAAATGCTTTGCATCATCACCAAATGGAAAACAAAAAAAAAAAGAGAAAAAGATAAGCGATTGGAAGAATTGAGGTATGAATAGAAAAAGTATACAAAGAATGGAAACATAAAACACACATCACGAGGAAACACAATACACACATAAAAGAAACAAGAAAAATAAAATTCCTAGAAAGGTGAATGCAAGTCAACCATCTAACAAGTCATCTGCCTCCTAATCTTGTTCAATGTAATGCGAGGGAAATTGACTATCCAAAGGTAGAATTGTAAGTTTTGAACTAAGAGTGGTACTAGGTTCTTCACTTGATGAAGAGGATATATCTTTTAAGGTCATTGTGGATGAGAACAAAGAATTTAAATTATTTTATATTTCTTCATCAATTTTAGCAATCTCCACATCATCATCATCATCAAGATTAATGACAATAGGAGGAAAAAGGGTGATTTCAAAAGACATATGTATTAAACATTTTGGCTAGTAAATTGCTTTAATTTTTTGTGAAGGTTGGATTGGATTATCAAATGATGTGGCAGGAAATATAGGGTGATCATCTATTGCTTCTATCAGAGGAGATGGATTGTCTTTGTTTTCTTCTATGCCATATTGACAAGCAAGGAGACAAAGACGATACCGACATTCCCTAGCAACATGATTTATGCTAATAAATTTTTGTAGATATTGAGGTATAGGAGTGGATTGAGTCATCATAGGTTCTTTGACTTCCAAAGAAGGAAGGATATAATAAGCTGAAAAAGACAGATCAATCACTTTCTCTTTTTCTTTGTGTACTTGTTTAATGTGAGGAGGTATGAGTGGATTAGTTTCAATTTATCGTGGTCATTTAGAAGATGGCAGAGAAATTTCTAAGGGTGGTTGTTCAAAAGGTTGTATGGCTTGTTCTATGTCTGATTTAGGTTGAAGTATGGTTTCATCTATGATAGGAGGTGCGGAAGTGGATGGGGACATGCCACAAAGAGATAATTCATCTTTTTCTTGGCTTTGAACTTTTGATATGCTATGAAAAAGAAGTAATTTTGAGGTGTAATGGATTCCATGGGTTAAGGCCAAAAGGCTTCTAGGTAAAAATTACCTTTGGAAGATAAAGGATTAAATCCACTATGGTGTACAGTGAATACCTCATTTCCATGTGGAAACTTCAAACACTTGTGAATGACTAATGAGACCGCTTTCATTGAGTGAAGCCAAGGGTGGCCTAGCCTCAAACGAAATTGGTCAAATTTTGTCCAGAATAATTGAAAATGTTACATCCAAAGTTTGAGGTCCTATTTGCAAAGGGAGTGTGATCGATCCAATCGTAGGGCATGCAAAAATAGTATGTGTCTTGATCCATGCAGTCGGTTTATTATAATCATCTTGATATAGTTCATGTAATACAAGAAACTCTTATGTGATCATGTTTTCACCACAAGTAGGATCTATTAATATCCCATTAGTGGGCTTATCATAGATTCTTCTAGCTATGTAGAGAGGACCATCAAGAGATTTTTGTAATATATCTTTAGTAGAAAAAGTGATATCAAGAGATTTAGAGGTTTGGCCCTTTCAAGTGATAACATCTATCACAACTACCATTTCCATAGGATCTTCTTGGATAAAAAGTGGAGTTTTAATATGTTCATGATTTGTATCAACAATCATTACATCAGGTTTGGAAGGTTCACTATCCTTAACAAATAAAGTAGTGTGTTTGGGCATAGGATTGGTGAAGATTTGTAAATTCTGGTTAGGGGGTGCAACGAATGTATTACCTTGATCATTAACACCCAAAATGGTTAAATGTCCTGAATTAGTGAGGCCTTGAACTAAATGTTTTAGACTCTTGCAATGTTCAGTGTCATGTCCATTTTAGCAATGACAATGACAATAAGCGTTAGGTTTGAATGTGGCTGGTAATGGCTGATTTGGATCAAGTGGGTGAACGAGTGGTAAAGTGAGCATGCATTTTTTAATCAATTGGTTCATTATGTTATGGAGGGTGTCGGGTAGGGGAGTAAATTGTCTGTTGGGGTCCCCATAATGAAAAGGCACCACTTCCTTAACAACTACCACTTGATTTTGACTTTGTTGGGTTGGTTGTTGTTGTTGTTGGGGAGGTGGATTAAACTATAAAAAGCCTCTATTTGGTATGCGAAAGGCTTGATTTTTATTCTTGTTTTGATTGTTGTGTTCAAGTTTGTTAGGGTGGTTATAAGTGGATTTTGAATCATAACTTGAAACTGAGTTATGATATTCACACAAAGTTGAGCATAAATGCATAATCAAAGGGAATTTCATCATAGTTAGCTTATCCTGAAGATGTGTGTGTAAGTTTTTGATAAACATATTTTAAAAATGTGCATCAGGAATATTAACATCAATTTTGGCATACAAGGATTGGTATCATGAGATAAAATCCATAACTTTTTCATTTATGTTTTGTCTACATCGCATGAGATCAACCATTGTTTTCTTAGGTGTCATGTGAAATTGGAAGTTAATTATGAAAGCATCCAAAATTTCATTGAAGGAATGGATGGAATGATTAGGCAAGTTGGAGAACCATTCTAATGCAGTATCTTTCAAGGTTCTTGGAAAAAGTTTGGCGAGAAGTCTCTCATCAAGGACAAAGTCACTACATAAAGTTGTGTAAGCATTAACATGATTGATAGGGTCTCATTTTCCTCCGTATTTCTCAAACCAAGGCATTTCTATCCCTTGTGGCATCAGGATACATAACATTTCTAAGGATAATGGACTACTATGAAAATGATATGTGGGTGGGGTGGATTGACCTTGGCTAATGTTTAAAATTTGATGTTGCATGGAAGAAATGGTAGTAAGGAGTTGTGTAATAATGGGATTGGGGTATGTAGATTGAGATGGAAGAGAAAATGGTGATGGAGTGTAAGGGATGTGAGGTGAAGTGAAAGGAATACTAAGGGATTTGAAGGTGGTGGAAGGGACTTTTGATGCCACAAGAGAGGTAGGAATGTTAGGTGGAATGGTAAAGGAATGAGTCATATGACTAACCCATTGCATTGTTGTAGTGACTTGTGGATTGGTATAAGTTGGAATGGAAGCTATGGTTGAAGGGGGAGGAATGGAAGGTCCTCCTTGTCTTATAGGAATGTTTGCGGATTGG